>LGRX02027028.1:0-92951 GCA_001247695.2 Cymbomonas tetramitiformis
TACTGGAATATCCTAGTTCACTAGATATCAGAAACTCCCGAACTCTGTGGATAAACTCTCAAGATAAATAAACCCTAAGCTAGATATACCCGGAACGGTCTCGGACGGTTTCGGAGTCTAGCCTACCTGTGACACAGCGTGTGTCACAGCACGAACCTATAGATCAGTCAGCAGTCCAGTGTTGGCTTAGGAGTCTGTCATAGGGGCCTGACCGGGACTCCCAATCAGGGCTGCCTATACAGATTTCAGCACACCACCCCAGCACTGTGGGTGGTGACTGTCTAGGAGAGTCAGATAATGTAAGATAAGTTAGGGCAGGAGCCAGGTTGACAGACCTAACTGCTAATCCAACTGTGCAATTCTGAAACACAAATTGAAAACCCTCTAGCTAGCACAGGTGCAGAAACCTACGGGCATTGTGCACCCGCTAAACAACTGAAAAGCACCGAGCTAGCAAGCCAGAATATAACTTGTAGATGTCAAAAGCAAAAGCATAAACCATAAAAGTTGTTGAAGTCACTGGAGTTCCGCACACCACCATGTTGGTGTGCATCCAGAGTGAACAAGAAGTCAATCGACAGCACCAAAGTAGCCAGCTGTGGTCTCAATCAAGTCGGACCCGAAGGGAGGGTTCCCGAAAGGACCTCTCTCATGTAGAGCCACACCGTAGAAGAAGGCCATGTCGAAGCTCAAATCTGCCTGAGCAAGATCCTGAAAGATGTCAGGGGGCTCAGGCGGCTCAAGCGGTGGCACATTGTCAGCCACAAAGAAACCCCGAGCCGGGATCACGGATTCAACAAATTCATTCGTGGAGAAAATTGACGGAGTCTCCCAATCGAGATCACCACCAGGCGAAGGCAATCCCGCAGCCGACTGAGCGTCGGGCACGGCTGCCACCCCCATGATCGAGATGCAAAGAACGAGGGAAAGGAGGAAAGGAATGCCCCACGGCCCAACCGTGGCAGGAAAGCCCCAGGGCGGCTTCCCACAACCGTAGGCCCTCTGCTCGTCCACGGGCGGCCCGGAAGCATGATTGGCCGACGGAGGCGAACCCCGCGGCTTCAGCCGGAAGCTGCCGTCGGCAAAGTCCTCGTAGTCGTCGGTGTCGTAGCCGGTGAGGTCAACCGGCGCGATGGCGGCGCGGTTGACAGTCTGAACGAACCCAGGGAACTCACCGTCCGTCGTGGCAGTCACCCGCGCCGATTGAAGCGGCACGGGCTTCACATCCTCCTCATGCGAGACAGGTATAGCAGGGGCCGGCACGGCGGATGCCGATGCCGCCGCACCACCTGCCGGAACCTGCCCCTCCGGCATGTTCCCCGCTGCCGCGGGGCCGCACACCAGAGCCGATGCATGCGGCTCGAGAACCGCCGGTGGTGGGAAGGATGCGTGGGTGTAGTGCACCTTGCAGTTTACCGCGGCATGGACCTCCGCGGCGAGATCGTCCAACCGCTGATGAATGTCGTCACCTGCGGGCTCGTCAGCAGGCTGCTGCGGCTCTACCGTGAAGCCGTAGGCGGACACGTCGATCCCGCCCACCGCACCCGCACAGAGTACCGCAGGCGGCCCGTACGTAGATGCCGCAGTGGCAAAAGCCTCGGCTCCATCATCCGCCGCCTGCTGGAACAAGGCACACATGGCCAATGCACGCACCCCCTCCGCGTCCTCCTCGTCGATGGGAATGCAGAATGCCGCGGCCGAGTGCGGGGGATGCTGACGCCCGCCCAACGGACAGTCGCGGTAGAAATGGTACTGCTCACCTCCCCCCGCCTTCTTGCATTTCCCGCAAAAAGGCTTCGCCTTCCGATCGTCACGGTCAAAACCGACCGGAGGCAACGGGTGCGTGCCGACACGGAACCCCCGCTGCGTACCGCGCTGCTGCTGCTGCCGCTGCTGCCGCTGTGGCTGCTGCCGCTGCTGCTGCGCCGGTGGCGCACCCGTCCTGTGCTGTTGCCGCAGCAAATCATGGAGCTCGTTGATCTTGTCGAGGAGGGCACCGTACTCGGTGCTGGAGAGCTGCGCGGAGATGCCGCTCTTGCCCGAGACCGCCTTCCCCGCCCCCGTCTGCGCCCAAGCCTGGTAAATCTCTACCACAAGGGAGCGGAGAGACGCCAAGGAGACGTGCGCAAGATCGGCCGCAAGAGGGTACCGCACCTTGACCGCGGTGTAAAACACCGGGTCCAGCCGGTTGTACATGGAGAGCTTCCTGGTCTCCTCGGTGGGTGTCCAGTCCGTAGCTTTGTTATCCCGCACCAGACGCTGTTCCCGAGCCAAGACGGGCTGCGGGTCAGTGTCCGCGGGATAACGTAACGCGGCGTGCTCCTCCTGGTGCGACTCACGTAGCGCCACAGGTACACAGCCCTTGATGATGTCCACCAGGGCTCGCCGTCCATCACGGTCAGACGAGGCGTCGGTGCCAGTCAACCAGACGTAGGCGTTGCTGTGCTTCTCGATAACCAGAGCCATAACGTCGAAGAGCAAGCCGTTGACCTTGGTCACCACACGAGCCAGAGGGTCGTCGAGGTCAAAGGATGCCAGCTCCAGTCCAGCCGAATGAAACTCCGTACGCAGCTGCACCACCAGCTCGGAGAGGAGGCCAGCATCGTCCGTACCGCGGAAGTGGTGCTTCTTGTCCCCAAGGACATCCTCGCGGACACCCTTGGCCCATTGGCGGTGTAAACGCGCTTTGTAGATGTCGACAACCAGCTTGCTTGCTCCTGCAAGTACTTCCTGGTCGCCACGTCTGCATCCTCGTTGGAAGTCGGAGCGGGGGTCGGAACAGTTGGCGTACGCACCGTCGGACTGTTCCGAACCCCGTCTAATAGCCTCAGTGAGGCGTCGACGTCACTGTCCCTGTCCAGGGACTTCTTCGCTCGGGTCAACATACCCATACTCTGAAAAGCCAGAGGGGAGGTGGTACGCAGCCGCGCGGTTGGGTGTGGTAGCGGAAAAATGGTAACGGTCAGCAGCGGAGAGGAGCTAAGAGAGCGGAGCGGCGAGGGGCACTCGAAGATGTCGTCGAAGTCGAAGGTGTCGCGAACACCAGCCCAGAAAACAGTAACCAGCAGGGCCAGTGCCGGCGCAAAACTGGATCCGAACATTGCTAAGACTAGTCCGTAACGAGGCGCGGTCCCCATGGCCGCCACTCCCAGTTGCTTACCGCAAACAAATCATACCATAATTCCTAGTCGCACCCAAACGCGCATGCGCGCACCACCTCTCCAAGCGGCCGTTTAGCCAATCATGGCCAAATCAGCAAGTGGAATAAAAGCGTGGATGGGCCCACGACCTACTGGAATATCCTAGTTCACTAGATATCAGAAACTCCCGAACTGTGTGGATAAACTCTCAAGATAAATAAACCCTAAGCTAGATATACCCGGAACGGTCTCGGACGGTTTCGGTGTCTAGCCTACCTGTGACACAGCGTGTGTCACAGTACGAACCTACAGATCAGTCAGTAGTCCAGTGTTGGTCCTAGGAATCTGTCATAGGGGCCTGACCGGGACTCCCAGTCAGGGCTGCCTATACAGATTTCAGCAGAGACTTTCAAGCGTGGTGGCAAGGAATTCCGAAGTTTGACCATGGACCACTTTTCCCCCATCTCTGGTGAGTGCCTTTGCTGAATTCGTGTGCCTTTCGTGCCATACTTCACTTGTCATATTTCCCTTAACTTTTCATACTTATCTCGTCACATTTAACTTGTTCTCACACTTTACCTTTGCGTTTTTAACATTTTCGTTTTTGGGGTTTTGGGGTTTCTTTACTTACGTTACAGCCACAAAAGACGAGCCTGAGCACTACTTGTTCCATCGCCAAAAGTTGGACATCAAGAACCGTGGGGCGGCTGCGTCGTTGAAGAGGACGTTGCCCGATTTACCGATCTATTGCAACGAGGAGAACCCCGACTATTGCTTCGTCACCCACATGCACGCGGAGCGTGCATTCCGCAAGGAGTGTGGCTTCACGTGCAACGCGCTGTTTTTGAAGATCAAATTTGCGGTGCGCTCTAAACACTTCTCCCTCACACCGGATATGCAATTTTCATATCAAAATTCCTTTGCATACACTATCATGTCCTTGCCTTAAAGCCCACATGCAAATAGCGAAGACATTTAGGGTTTCCAGCCATTTCCCTTCCAGGTCGATGGCAAAGGTGGGCGCAAGGAGGCCATTGGTTACGAGGACGCCCCCCTCCAAATCGACATAGCCAACCACATTATGCAAACGATCTCCAAGAAGGCCGGCCTCTCGGACATCTACCACAACCACGGCATCCGCTCCATGATGATCTCCGCCTCGTACGAGGCTGGTGTGCCCGAGAACGTCATCATGAACCAGAGCTCCCACTTTAGCACCGACGGCATCCGCGCGTACAAGCGGCAGTCGACCGTCGAGGCCAAGGCCATGGCCTCGTGTATCCACAAGAACCTCGCCGGTGACAAGACCACCATGGAGATCGAGCGCGACAACCACGTTGCGGCTTTGCCCCCTATCCCACCTCCATCACGGCTTGCCGCGAGTACCCCGCCAACATCCCTAATGGACACTCTTCAGCAATTGAAGGACATGCACAACGCCTTCATGTCCACTCTCCAACCTCAACAAGTAAGCCCTTGCACCTGTAATGCCATGAAGGGTTTTTGGTGCTTGCCTTGCCGTGTACGTGCCGATCCTGCCTATGGCATTATCCCGCCTTCATATGATCCAAACCGCTATCCCGAACCCGATCTCCAATCACGGCCATCCGAGCTGCCACCACCTCCTCCATGTTTGCCCAAGACCATGGCCAATGTCAACCGCATCTTGGACCACCACCCTGTTTGCACATGTTCCATCATGCGCGGCTACTGGTGTCAACGGTGCCGTGTCTTGCATGATCCGAACTACAAATTTGACCCCAAGCAAAACTTCCTTCGCCATGCCCCACCCCATGAAAACTTCATCCCCTACCGTGCACAAGAATCTTTGTCTCCCCCTTCAAAACCCTCTGCCCGCCATCTCCCTCCCAAATTGACCAATTTCTTCTCGGCTCAGGCGAAGCCTAATCTTCCATCAACATCTTCAAGCCCATCCTTCCAAGCAAGGCTCCACCTTCACTGGCTGCACCATCAACATCACCAACCCCATCCTTCCTCGGCATGAGACCGCCGCCGCCATCATGGCTGAGTGGGAGGCCGTTAGCAAGACCGACTTTGACCACGCCTTTGACCCCGAGGACATTTGAACCCGGACTTCCGGCTTCGGACACTTTTTGAATTCTGTGTGCTCTTGCACTTTTGAATTCTGTAGCCTTGAGTAGATTTCAAATTCTGTAGCCTTGACCAGATTTGAATTCTGGACTTGATTTGAATTCTGTAGCCTTGACCAAATTTGAATTCTGGTCAAAACCCTGTCTGTAATATGTAATTTTTAACTGCCTTTTAGCTCGATATCGTTGGTGTTGTTCAGCCCCAATATTCATGATATTGGTGCTGTTTAGCCCCAATATTTCTTGCCATGTCACTGCCATGTCACTGTCATGTCACTACCCACCCGAGCATTTCTTGCCACCTCACTGCCACATCATCATTCCACATTTAATACAGCTTAAAACGACTGCCTGCGTGGCAACCAGTCATTGGTCCTCAACTGATGTGTCATAAATATTAATGTTAACTCACCCTTCTTGGATCCTAGCCAATAAAAATAGGGGGTCATGTTGCAAAATTCGACGCTATGAATTTTAACAGGTTGCATCTTTACAATGAAAAATTAATTGTATTAAATATGGAAAGTGTTATCAATAATTTTTAATTCGTGAGAGGTCCCCACCCTACCGCAGGACTCCTGCAGGTAGCAGGTAACCAGGTATTACCAACGCAAGGGCAATAAACTAGCCCCTCGCCTGAAAATAAGGTCATTTAGTTTTAGATGTGACACAAAATTTTATATTATTTAATTTTTCCAAGCGATGAGTTCGGTTTGGAAGTGCCCTTCTAAGCTTTATTGCGTGAACATATGAGGGAATCTTGCGCTCCTGAAGCTGAATAAAAGACGAAAATGAAAACACTGTTATTAGTTTTTGCACTTTGCATGTGGCAGTCGCAAACTGGGGTTTCACTGCTCATGGGTGTCAACAACCTTACCTCAACAGGTCGTTTCAATTCCAACTCAAAGATCCGGGTTGCTTGCGTAGGGGATAGCATAACATACGGAGACGGCACTCAGACGTTCGTCAGCCTCAAGAGAGAAGTTAAAGGACGCAACCATCGTGAACGAGGCTCATATCCCAAAGTGCTGAAAACGATGTTGGCTGAAGCTCAGCCCGGCACGTTTGAGGTGTTATTTTCCACCAGAATGCTTAAGTAAACATTGTGGCAGCTTTGTGCTACGCGAATCGTCGGATGAAGGAGATGCCTTGAGTAGGAAGGCCATACGGGCTTTCAGGTGGGCATGTTTGCTGTCGGAGGAACCACAGCCTTGCAGCCGAATCATTTGAGCGCCGAGAGGCATGCCTGTCGCAAGGTGGAGTATCTCTCGATTATTTGAAACTCTTTCTCCTTCAGAAGCGCTTGCCTTAGTAGAATGGCCCACAAACTCCCCTGCGACCTGCACCGCACTTGCTTCGTCGACGGGCAGTCCAGCCTAAGACTGCAACGTGCATAAAGTAAAGGGAAGCTGTTGTGTTTTCCCCTCGTAATTAAAAGGACCCATATTCATAAGTTATATGATGCCGATTTACTTCGAGCTCGTATTTCAGTCAGTAAACAACGAAAATATGCATCATGGCGTGATTGACTGCACATACCGGCCAAACCTTGGGTAAAACTCTACTTGGTGAATACCTTCGATTGCGGTATACTAGATGGATACGAAGTCGCCCCTTGAACAGATGCAGCGACACTTCGCGTTGATGCTCCAGAAACCAGCTACTGTGCGCTCGCCTGGAAACGCGGCGGCCTGGGAGGTGGTAAACATGCTATGCCGTTTCCCCTGTGCTCGGCGGAGTGGTAGACACGTCCGAATTCCCGATTCGCCCCGGGGCAAAATCGCACGTTTTCGCTGCAAGTGCTCGCTATACATCGGATTTTCTAACTCTCTCGCGCGCGCCCGCTCCTCGCCCTTGCCTCGCGAATGCTGTTGGGGAGTGTGTTCCAAAACGGCACAGCCTGCATCACCGCCGACCTCGCTCGGCTCCCTTCCCACTCCGACGAAGCTATCCTGCATCGCGCAGGATTCGAGGGAGGCTGAAGCCTGCTCCTTTACGCTGACGCGCGCCTTCGAGAACGCGCTGGCCTTTCGCCCCCAAGCTGTGCTTCTCTTACTCGGTACAAACGACGCCAAGGACCTCGAGGATGTCCTCACGCAGCATCTGCAGGAGGACGTCTCCAGTCTGATCAAGACCTTCCGTCGCGCCATGCCTCTGGGCTACAAGCGCAACATCTGGCTCCTGCTTCCCCCGCGTGTTTGGGACTCCAACACGCATATCAAGCCTGTAATACTCGAGGATGTTATTCGGCCCATCCTTCAGGTCAAGTTCCTATCGCACCTGTCTTTCCCACGACAAGAAGAGTCGGGTGCACCGCCAGTGTGGATAAGGCCTGTAGCAGGCAATAGTCGCGAAGACGGGGTTGGATTTTCTCCAGCAGCAAAGCAAGCAGTAAGCACGGTCGCTAGGACGGGATCGCCCTGTCTCTGGGAGTTGTGTCGTGGGTGAAGAGACGCCAAGACGGAGTCGCCTCATTTGCAACAGTTGCGGTAGGGAGGAAGTCGCCTGCGGTCCCCCTCTCAAGGCTGTTTTATACCTTGGGGGTATGAATAGGGTCGGCTAATGCGGGATCCGATTTGTCAGTCTTTGCTTATTTCTTGGGCCTGAGGCTCGCAGCTGGGAATTTGGACTTGTTCTGGAAGGGGGCTGCGGAGGTCGAACGAGTGCCAACAATCGATCTACGTGCACCTTTTGATGAGGACCCTGCCAAGTTCATAGGGTCTCAATACGGGCCCCATCATACCCGGAGGCACCTGCCACGGGGCGATGGAATACACCCTACCAGGGCAGGAAGCGCCTTGATCGCGGAGACGGTGCTGCCTCACTTGCTTCAAAGTTTTCCACCGCGGCCACCGACAGCGTTTGAAGTCAAAAGGTGGATCATCCCTCGTGCGGCCACGTTCGCCACAGTCGGGCTCACTGGCCTACGCTTTCAGCAACTAGTGTTCACATACTTCATTGGCGACCTTTACGATCTTTGTGTATAACGGCATCGTGCACATGAGCTATGCACGCCCTCGGACCTACCATGTGTGCCTAAGCTACGTCACCGGACTCACCACATGTGCTTCAGCCATGCATACTGCGAAACTCGCCACGCCATCTTCAACGCTTGCAACACGCATCTTTGTCACACTGAGATTCCAGATGGGAAAGAATTACATGATACCAGGGTTCTGCACATCGTTAACCCGTCCACAGTCGCTGCCACGCCATCCCTCCACCCCGTCTCCTTAACTTTTGAATGAAATGTGCTTGGTAAGTTGTGCAGAGCGGAAGCCAATAGACGTCTTCGTGGCCTCAACCAACCTGGGAGTAGGGTGATCAGTGTACGTCGAGCTGTGCGAGGTGCACGAATGATGCCAAATGCAAACCGGTTTGGAAATGGCACCAACCAGTTCATGGATGGTGATATCGATGATGTTTGAATGTTGGTAGTAAGTAGGCAGATATAGATTGGTTGTCCAACAGCAGTCAGGCAATCAAAGATTTCATTCAGCATGTTCAGTAACACTGCCAGTGATAGATGCTTTACATGGTATCGTTATCACTGGTTCTCTCTAAAGGGAGTAAAGCCATGTATAGGAGCTTCATGTGGTGTTGCATGCAAAGCCTGCATTCTTAGCTCTGAAATCTATGCACGGTTATGATGGAGATTTCCCACGCTTTCATCTTCAGGTGCAGATTTAGACATATCGGGATAACAGTCCTGTGCGTGTGTCATCAATGTACAGTCATCAAGATTTATCATCTTCAGCGGTGCCGGCCATTCATTCCTAGGACTGAATATGATTGTGAATCGGAGGTAGCCCTACGAATTCGTTGCGTCAAACATGTGTTATGCTGCACTTAATTGGCATCGCAGAGGAAACACGGATAGCAAGATTTTCCTAGATCTTAATGGATGTTCAAGAGTTTTCAAGAATCTTGAACGATTGGGTTCGATTACGACTTCGCTTGCCCCCCCCTCGCTTCACTGTGCATTAGGCGTGAGGGAAGGTACCGAACTACGTCGCTCAAAAGACAAACGCACGGGCTACGACATGCCACATTGGCCGGATGTTGATCCCCCGAGACCCGAGTTTTGGGAATTGAAGGGGCTGGTGGGGGAGGAAGGGGGGCTTTATAAGACCAGCTTTGAACACACGCGAAATACAATTATTTGGGAATATAAAAGTGGTGACCCGGGAAATAGAACCATTTTGGCTTATTTGGGACTACCTTTCTGCACGAAAGATGAGACACACGACAGCCGAACGGGCGCGGGCACACGACAATCACATACAGGCGGAGAATCCAGTCTAAGGTCTTCCTCGTTGCTATTGTTCCTCGCTTCCACCACACGACAGTCACATCCGATCGACACGCAAATTTTAAATCGTTAGATTCAGATGTCAGAAGTCAGAATGCGATCCAACGAGGGATACTTGTCACCGGACCGATCGAACGTAGAGTACTCACCTCATCAAGGTATCCCGCACGCTTCCCTTAAGTAAGTGAAAAGTTGAAAACTGCTCAGGGTTCTACGACTGAAATCGCTTCCACCTACCTCCCTCTCAAGCCGAGCTTCAGGTTTATCCATGATTACGTTTTTGACATCTAGCGGATTAAGTTTTGTCTAGGGTAGATTTGGATTAACTTTCTCAGTGGCACGATGAAGGCATGCCACCACGACCATCCTATGATGATCGAATAATTTAATTTCGCGAAAGTTCGCGAGGTCGTTGTGGACGGCGAATCCGGACGAATCTCTCTCTCTCTCGAATCCATTCTGAATGGGATGTGACAGTTCGGGACTTGTGAACCACTTTGGCGAGGCCCGCTCACCAAAGGGGTGCGCGAAAGTGGTTCATAAAATCCACAATGCGGTTTCAACCCGTATAAACGCGTTGGGTATTCTGAATTATTTATGGGGTACTTGCATATCACTTGGCGGTAGGATCTGCCGGTTTCACGACACAATTGACATGACACGCCAAGCAAAATTCAGCAAATATTAATATGGCATTCCGATCAAACCATTTGCTACGCCTAAATTTGCTCGAAAATCCATCATGTGTTTTAAAGGTACAACATGCAAGACATAGTCAAAGGTGCAGAGCAATACCACTCCGAGAGTTGTGATGTTGTGGTGGAAGTATCACTTTTAAAATATCTCGGGGCAGGTCCGTGGTCGGCGAATCTGCAGTTTACAAATTTACTATGGTTTTGAGAACCAGTTGAACCGGGGTGCTATGTGGAATTGGCACCTTAAACAATATATATCCTATAGGCAGGAAAATATAGCCAAGATTGACTGATAATTAGGACAGCAGGTCCTTGCAAATTGTATTCAAAATAAAACTGGTTTGCCCAGGGCTTGCAGCCCCTTTTGTTCAGCAAATTAGCAAGCGGGCAGCAAGGTTCGATCGAATCTACCCGCTACTCCTATCTACCAATAACAATCTGCCACCTTAATGACCTTATCAAGACATATCAGGATTTCATGTCACTAATGCCTCAACAATGAAATAATACCTATCTTACCAGATTGCCGAGATCCGGGTCTTTAGGTAGCCAGGCAGCCCTGACAGGCAGGCCCCTAACCCCCTGACTCAAATCCGTTCAGAGGTAGTGACAGTAGCCGTACGGCGGTAGCCGTAAAGTAGGACTGACAGTAGCCGTAGCCGTAGCCGTACAGTGCAGTCTGACCGAGCGAGCGAGCGAGGTTTTAGGTTCTGTTATCTTAATTTTTACACAACTTATCAAGTTATCGTTTCCGAAAGCCGGTGTACACAGTTATTCTGTATATTCACTTCCGAGATATACCGGTAGTATATCGCTAGGTCGTGGACCCATCCACGTTTATTCCACTATTCAGTTTGGCCATGCTTGGCTAAACACCGCCGGCTGAGCAGGTGGTGCGCACATTTGGGTGCGCGGTTGGTTTCTATTCGGGAGACATGTTGTTTTGATTATGGGCTTGGCCGCGCGCTGCGAATGACGCCGCGACGCATTTCTTTGTTTGACGAGTCCCCTCCTCGGAACCGTTTGTCTGGATTGATCGCCCCGACACCGAGCAGAATCGCGATACTAGTTAACGTCGACATCGAGGATTCCGCCGCCACTGATAGAGAGACAGATATATATGATATGATATCTCTCTCTCTCTCTCAGGTCTCTCTCTCTCTCTCTCTCTACTGTATAAGCGAAACACGGGTGTGAACACTGTAACTGGGAAGTCTAAAATCGGATAGACAAAATAACTTGCTGGAATAGTCACACCGCTTACTTTGTGACTCTTCCTATAGTAGTGTGTATGACTGTCACCCGAACCCGAACCCTAACTGTTTATGCCCATATAACGGGTTAACCTATCAACTGTATTACATTCTGAGAAAACCTATCACTGAGTGAATATATCCCGGGTCCTAGGGGTATATCCAACAGGTTTGGCCCCACGCACTCTTGATTTAGACACTGCGAAGTTTGGCAATGTCAGGCTAAACACCGACGATTGAGATGGAGTGAGGGGCTCCTCACCTCCTCTAGAGCCGGCGCGGCGGAGCGGTATGGCCTAGTTGCATGATTGGTTGATTGGATTTGCGGAGAGCGCGTGCACGTGGCCGCTTATTTTTCCCTGCTACGCGTTGGTAGACGTTGGAACTTTTGGTCGGATCCAACACCACGTTCCTTGGCCGCGTTATTCAATCCACATGCACGTTTGGAGAACTTTGTGCGCCGCAGCTTTCCCTTGATTCCTCGACGACCGCATTTCGACTCTTGGCCGCCCCTCCTTCCGCATCTCGCCCCACTTTCCCTCGCTTCATCTCTACAGTCTTCTACACCATGGTTGCGATTAGATTGACCTCGAGTATGGCGTCTCGCCGACGCTCCTTAGCTACTATTTTCGACTCCGCTGCTGCCCGCAATTCCGTCACGCCGGCTACGCCGGCACCTACTGGTGCTCCGGCTGCGAACTCCGCCCAGGCTGTTTTCTTGACGGGTGTTCGCTCGCTCACCCGTGAGCGCTTCGACGAGAGCGTGGCGAAGCACGTGATCCGGAAATGTTTCCGTGAAAAGCATGACCGATTCACGGGAACGGAGTCCAACGCGCAGGTGCTTCTCTCCAAGTTGGTGCCTGCTCTCCAGGAGGCATTCGAGGCGGAGGACGCCTTATTTGCACCTCTTTTCGACTTGGAGGACGCTTCGTTGGCCGTCCGGCCCGAGGCCAACAAACTTCTTTTTTCAACGCTCGAGCTCATCGTGTGTCCCGCCTCTCCGGCGGGTGACTGGCTCGAGGCCTCTGCGACATTGCACCCGCTGGACGGCAAGCGAGCCCTTCTGGAGCTCGCGCGGCGGCTGCTGGACTCCGGTGCACCCTTTCAGGGGACATCGGACCTCCTTGGCGTCCGTTTCAAGGCCTACACCGACCCGTCCGAGTCCATCATGGATTTCAACGCGGCCTTGCGGTCCGCCAAGAGGCGCAACACCCTCGACGATGACGAGGTGAAGGAGCTATTCCTCGCGGCGCTGGATCCTGGGTTCTACGCGCCAGTGGTGTCGAGGCTCTTCACGCACCAGCAGCGGGCGGCTCACCATGCAGCAATGGGTTCTCGAGGGCTACGCCCGACACGTCACAGCCGGTACGCACACTGCCGCGTACACCCTGTCTGCGGCGGCCGTGACCGCTGACGGTGACACCTCGCAGCTGTCCGACCTCACGGCCATCATCCTCGACGTGAAGCGGCAGCTGAAGGTCCTCACGGACAAGGTCAACGGGCGGGGTTTTACCCCGCGAGCGGACATGAACAAGATCGGCAAGGGGAAGGCGATCGGGGGAGGCGGCTCCGGTGTTCGTTTTGCAGCAGGTGACCTCCCGACGGGGGGAAACTGGGCGCAGTCGGAAAAATAATTAATATAGAATAAGTTTTCTTAATCTTAGAATAACCCGTTTTCATCGTTAATTTAGAATAAGTTTTCTTGATGTCATCCGGCTATGACCGGTGGTCCTTTTCACGACTCGTGTTCAAATAATGTGCACACAGGTCAAACGCTCTCGTTCCCGCTGGTGCCATCATGAGGAAGCCTCCAAAAAGCTTTAAGAAGGTTTGTCTCGCTTGTGATAGTGGTGGGCGCCGTTGTAATAGACACTCACGGCGTGTCCTGCTTGAAAAAAAGGCCCCTGTACTTCTTCTAGATTCTAAACCCTTTGACTTGCCTTTTACCGCTGCACGCGACCGGCAAGCATCTTTGAAACTTCCGAGTTTCAAAGATGCGTTTTGTATTTTGGGTGCACCCTAATTTTACAAAACGGCCGAGCGCTTCCCGTTTGTGCGGGATATTCACATTTATTCCATGGAATATTTCATATGGATTAACACACATAAGCACGAAGGCATCGGCCACGCATCTTTGAAACTAACGAGTTTCAAAGATGCGTTTTTTGTCATTTGGGTGCGCATACCCAAATAACAAATCAGCCGAGCGCTTCCCGTTGGCGTGGGGTATCCAACGCTTGAATGTTGAATATTCATTGTAATATGAGTTAGCAAGCGAGGTTGCAAAGGCATCGGGACAGAATCTACGAAACTGTCCTATGCCTTTGCCTTTGGGTTTGGGTTCGAAGGTGACACCCAAACCCAAAGATGCCAAACAGCCGAGGGCTTCCCGTGCGTCCTAACGCACGAAACTTGGCACGAATACTGCCAAGATACATATATTTAAGTTACCAGAAGCTCAAGGCTTCAAGTTACTTGTGCGCGAAACGCGCAATCTATTTCTAAGGCAGATGTTTTGGGTTTGGGTTCGAACGTGACACCCAAACCCAAAGATGCCAAACAGCCGAGGGCTTCCCGTGCGTCCTAGAGCACGAAACTTGGCACGAATACTGCCAAGATACATATATTTAAGTTACCAGAAGCTCAAGGCTTCAAGTTACTTGTGCGCGAAACGCGCAATCTATTTCTAAGGCAGATGCTTTGGGTTTGGGTTCGAAGGTGACACCCAAACCCAAAGATGCCAAACAGCCGAGGGCTTCCCGTGCGTCCTAGAGCACGAAACTTGGCACGAATACTGCCAAGATACATATATTTAAGTTACCAGAAGCTCAAGGCTTCAAGTTACTTGTGCGCGAAACGCGCAATCTATTTCTAAGGCAGATGCTTTGGGTTTGGGTTCGAACGTGACACCCAAACCAAAAGATGCCAAACAGCCGAGGGCTTCCCGTGCGTCCTAGAGCACGAAACTTGGCGCGAATACTACCATGGTACATATATTTAAGTTACCAGAAGCTCAAGGCTTCAAGTTACTTGTGCGCGAAACGCGCAATCTATTTCTATATTCTAAATTAAATAGCCTACCGGCGCAGTCGCAGGTGAGGAAGCGCGTTGCTTTTCACAAGGGCAGCGGTGACTCCATCCCGTTCTGCCAGAATTCGGCGTGCAAGAAGGACGAGATGCGTCACTGGCACCGCGACTGCCCGAACGGCGGCAAGCACGGCGTTGGGGGGAGCTTCCACAGCTTCTCCCTCGGTGACATCGAGAACGACTTACTACTGGCGGAGCAGTTTCAGACGGCCATGGACGAGCGCGACGGCGAGCGGTTCGATGCGCTCTGCCTTCTAGCGGGGGGCAAGCCGGAGATGCTCGACGGCGTTTCGGCGTGTGCCTTCGGGCTCGAGCCGGAGCGGGTAGATGGTGCGTTGCATGACTTCCTGCCCTACTGTCAGCCTGCCACCCACATGGGGGGCTTCACGGTGGGTGGTGTTGAGAGCGGGATCTCGGCTGCCGCTTGCACGCATGTCCGGGAGGACTCACCGCCGGTTCCACCGCCGCGGCGGCAATCACGCATGTTTACCCGGACGAGTCGGAGGCGTCCGACGTCGGTGCCATGATGCCGGTGGACCCCATGCACGCGCACGAGCCCGACCTCTGCTTTGCGGACCGCGGATCGCGCGGATGGGGGGACTCTCGATCACGTACGGCTGAGGGCAAGGACTTGGCGATGCGGTACATGCACGCCGAGTCAGAGACCGACTCTTGCGACAGCGACGTGGACGAGTCTGCTGCGGGGTATGACCCTATTGACGGTGAGGATGCGGCCCCGCGGCCTCCAGCATCTCGTCGGGGATGCGGTGCACCGCCTTGGCCCTACATTCTGGGAAAATCAGAAGACGTCTAGAAGACGTCTTCTGAACGTCTTATAGACGTCTTCGTAGAAATGATGTCTTCTGGTTTCCAGAAGACGTCTTCTGACGGGAACGTCTTCTGGAAACCAGAAGACACTCTTCGGGGAAGACGTGCCGAAGATGTGCGGAATGTCTTCCGGATTTCGGAAGACATCTTCCCGGAAGACATGCAAAGGGCAGTCTTCCCGGAAGATACCCGGAAGATGTTCCGAATGTCTTCTGGGCCAGAATACATTCTGACATGTGTTATCGACACATATGTGATGATTATGCAATTTGGCCACATAGCTACTTCATACCACACGTACACTAGTCGCGTAATCACAGAAGACATTCAGAAGGCGCACGGAAGACATGCGGAAGACATTCCAGGTATCTTCCTAACAGCTTCAGGGTTGTCATCATGCTCTGTTGCTATGATACATAATATACGGCTAAGTTAATTGATAGGTCTGTCTACACATACATGTACGATTGCATCTATTCAACATACAGACCACTAAGTACGATGCCCGGCGTATTATCATGATCGCCTCTTGCGTCTTGCACCTTTCGGTCGTGAACCATCATCGTCGATGCACTCGAAAAAATCAGCCTTTAAATCAAATATCACCGCCGTCTTCATCACAGGATGTTTCTTGATTACAACTTGGTGCTCAATTTGAGCCGCCAGGATGAATGGATCAGTAGTGTCCCAAGGTGTCTCGGGATCATCCGGGTCGTATGTGTACACCACCTTTGCGGTATTGTCCGGCCCGTACTTCGAGTTTAGCTTGGCAAACCGTTTTGTCGTCGCTTGGTTGAATTCAGGGAACCACTTTCCCTTCACAAGAATGTACTCTTTCGCGGCCAAGTCGACCTTGTAGATGCTATCTACCATGGCGTACCTGCGAGTTGGAGCCACAATACTCTATAGTAAGAATCCCCGAAGACGTCGAGAAGACACGCAGAAGACATTCGGTACATATTCTGCGCACATTCACCAAAACGTAATGCACGGACGCACCGGTCAGTCTCGATTTCCTCGGGCCTTTGATGTTTCTCCAGAGAAAAAGGCTCGGAAGTAACGTTGACAAGTTTTCTTCGTCTTGTCCTGAGCTGCCGTGCGATAGCAAACTCCTCGAACCACGACCGAGCCGAAAGATTGACACACGCGAGGAGGCCCTTCGACGAGTGCCGCTTCATTCTCCGTGAATGGTCTCCCCAGCCAGACCTTGGGGTCGCTACCGTGCATATGCAGCGGCACATCCATCAGGCGAGACCCTCCGGCATGTGCGCCAATACGTCTCCGAACCATATGATTTTCCCTGCGAATGTATACGTGCACAGTGTCAGGACATGTATGTATTTACCAAAGACGTGTGGAAGATGCCTAGAAGATATATGAAACGTCTTCCAGGCACCTTATGGGTTTCATTTCTTACTTACCTCTTGCAGTAGGTGGCGTAGTCGTCGAATTTTGCCTTCAACTTGCGGTATTGGGGCACGTTGCCATGCATCCACAGCTCCGGCGCTTTCGTTTCAGCGCGGGAGAGTACATGGCGCTTGCCTTGTGTTCCCAAAACCACGGTGTTCGGCGCCCTCAACGGTGCGGTGGTCAAGAACCGGAGCACGGGTGGCCGGGTGGGATTGGTGGTTGCCTCCCGCCGGCGACGAAGTACCAAGATTAACCCTCGCACCACATGTACCATCCGGTACCGCCCGAAGCCTTGCATAACACTCTGAACCGGATATGCATTGTTCTTCACCCACCTTCGAATCTTCCCGTCGAATGATTCGAACACGTACATCCATGTCCCCCGTATTGGACCATACATGAGGAGTTGGTCGGGGAAGTGGGAAAGCAAATGCGTGTTGATGACCAACCAGTCAGGTGAGCCATCGCACTCGAGTGACTTGAAGAACTCATCCACCAGATTTTGAAGCTTAGGAACATCCTGCAAAATCACCAAATAAAAGGTAATTAAGGAAGACGTTTGGAATGTACTCGGAACGTATTCGGGATGTCTTCCAGATGTCTTCCGTACCTTACAGTCTACAAGCTCCGAAGTGAGCTCTCTCGTTATGACCGTCAACTGCCCGATCAAGTCTTCAAGCATGTTTTTCGAGTAGCCCTCGTCTCTATCCCAAGACGCTAGCACGCTCATGATGCCCGCTTGTAGCATTTTCAACGCCTTCGTGACACTTGAGCGTCTCCGGTCCGGTGTTCGTGCCGTTCGGACGCAACATCTTCTTATGGCCTTGCCCCCATTTGACCATTGTGATTTGTGATGACCATTTGTAATAATTAATTAGCAATAATCAAGATTGTGTGCATTTGTTGAAATTGAAGGGAAAATGCGAAAGTGCAATTTTACATATGTCATTTTGCTCTACGTTAGATTTCCAAAATTTCAATCTCAGCTAATTTTGATCTACGTTAGTTTTCTGATTTCAGTTTTTGGAATGCTTGATTTCAGATTTTTTACATTTGTCATTTTGCTCTACGTTAGATTTCCGATTTTCAATTTTGGCTAATTTGGCTCTATGTTGGATGTCAGTTTTCAGTTTTTGGAATGCTCCATTTCAGTCTCCATAACTCACATAACCCACATGCCGCTCGATCATGCACATTTATGCAGTTTGAAATGCATACAACCGAAGATGTGTGGAGCATCTTCTGCGCAACTTCCGGACGTCTTCCACGTGTCTTCTATGAATTCATCATCACAATGTTTTCGCAGGGCTGAAGATCATGAGGACGCGGTTCGTATTTGCGTGCCGCGTCAAAGCAACCGGCCACCTTTCGGCTTAGCCGAGCCCACTAATGTGCTTTTCTCGGTTCAAGAGTTTTTTGGCTATGTGCAAGCAATTTCAGACTTGCATGAACCGGGCTTTAAGGAGCATACGTGGGAGGACATTTTCTCCGATCCATTGGACTTGGCCGATGATCCGGGCACGGTGCACTTTCGACAACATAAGTGGCTGCTTGAGCCTCCCATTGGCGTCAACCTCCAAGGAATGGTGTTGAAGATACGGGATGCAATCGCATCGGGCGAACCATATCATCGTCCTCCGGAGCTTGTGAGTGATGGGGATAGGCGGATGAATCCGCAAAGGCTTTCACCTTCACCTCCGGCCCCGATGGATGAAGTTGTGGACATGACCTATACCGAAGTCCATGAGCCCGAGGACCCTCCCCCGGAGATGCCAACACGAAGGTGCGAACCGGTTGCCACGGCATGCCCGTATCTCCATGAAAGATGTATGCCTGCACGCTCCATCGGAAGTCGTTCCGAAGACGTTCCGAGCGTCTTCTGCGCATCTTCCGGGCTCATGGACTTCGGTAAATCTAACGTAGAGCAAAATGACAATAGCAGAATCTGAAATCAAGCATTCCAAAACTGAAATCTGAAATCCACCGTAGAGCAAAATCAGCCAAAACTGAAAATCGGAAATCTAATGTGGAGCAAAATGACACATATAAAAATCTGAAATTGGTTTGTAAAATCTGAAATCAAGCATTCAAAAAACTGAAACCTGAAATCTAACGTAGAGCAAAATCAGCCAAAATTGAAATTTGGAAAATCTAACATAGAGCAAAATGACAAATGCAAAAGTCTGAAATGGAGCATTCCAAAAACTGAAAACTGACATCCAACATAGAGCCAAATTAGCCAAAATTGAAAATCGGAAATCTAACGTAGAGCAAAATGACAAATGTAAAAAATCTGAAATCAAGCATTCCAAAAACTGAAATCAGAAAACTAACGTAGATCAAAATTAGCTGAGATTGAAATTTTGGAAATCTAACGTAGAGCAAAATGACATATGTAAAATTGCACTTTCGCATTTTCCCTTCAATTTCAACAAATGCACACAATCTTGATTATTGCTAATTAATTATTACAAATGGTCATCACAAATCACAATGGTCAAATGGGGGCAAGGCCATAAGAAGATGTTGCGTCCGAACGGCACGAACACCGGACCGGAGACGCTCAAGTGTCACGAAGGCGTTGAAAATGCTACAAGCGGGCATCATGAGCGTGCTAGCGTCTTGGGATAGAGACGAGGGCTACTCGAAAAACATGCTTGAAGACTTGATCGGGCAGTTGACGGTCATAACGAGAGAGCTCACTTCGGAGCTTGTAGACTGTAAGGTACGGAAGACATCTGGAAGACATCCCGAATACGTTCCGAGTACATTCCAAACGTCTTCCTTAATTACCTTTTATTTGGTGATTTTGCAGGATGTTCCTAAGCTTCAAAATCTGGTGGATGAGTTCTTCAAGTCACTCGAGTGCGATGGCTCACCTGACTGGCTGGTCATCAACACGCATTTGCTTTCCCACTTCCCCGACCAACTCCTCATGTATGGTCCAATACGGGGGACATGGATGTACGTGTTCGAATCATTCGACGGGAAGATTCGAAGGTGGGTGAAGAACAATGCATATCCGGTTCAGAGTGTTATGCAAGGCTTCGGGCGGTACCGGATGGTACATGTGGTGCGAGGGTTAATCTTGGTACTTCGTCGCCGGCGGGAGGCAACCACCAATCCCACCCGGCCACCCGTGCTCCGGTTCTTGCCACCGCACCGTTGAGGGCGCCGAACACCGTGGTTTTGGGAACACAAGGCAAGCGCCATGTACTCTCCCGCGCTGAAACGAAAGCGCCGGAGCTGTGGATGCATGGCAACGTGCCCCAATACCGCAAGTTGAAGGCAAAATTCGACGACTACGCCACCTACTGCAAGAGGTAAGTAAGAAATGAAACCCATAAGGTGCCTGGAAGACGTTTCATATATCTTCTAGGCATCTTCCACACGTCTTTGGTAAATACATACATGTCCTGACACTGTGCACGTATACATTCGCAGGGAAAATCATATGGTTCGGAGACGTATTGGCGCACATACATGCCGGAGGGTCTCGCCTGATGGATGTGCCGCTGCATATGCACGGTAGCGACCCCAAGGTCTGGCTGGGGAGACCATTCACGGAGAATGAAGCGGCACTCGTCGAAGGGCCTCCTCGCGTGTGTCAATCTTTCGGCTCGGTCGTGGTTCGAGGAGTTTGCTATCGCACGGCAGCTCAGGACAAGACGAAGAAAACTTGTCAACGTTACTTCCGAGCCTTTTTCTCTGGAGAAACATCAAAGGCCCGAGGAAATCGAGACTGACCGGTGCGTCCGTGCATTACGTTTTGGTGAATGTGCGCAGAATATGTACCGAATGTCTTCTGTGTGTCTTCTCGACGTCTTCGGGGATTCTTACTATAGAGTATTGTGGCTCCAACTCGCAGGTACGCCATGGTAGATAGCATCTACAAGGTCGACTTGGCCGCGAAAGAGTACATTCTTGTGAAGGGAAAGTGGTTCCCTGAATTCAACAAAGCGACGACAAAACGGTTTGCCAAGCTAAACTCGAAGTACGGGCCGGACAATACCGCAAAGGTGGTGTACACATACGACCCGGATGATCCCGAGACACCTTGGGACACTACTGATCCATTCATCCTGGCGGCTCAAATTGAGCACCAAGTTGTAATCAAGAAACATCCTGTGATGAAGACGGCGGTGATATTTGATTTAAAGGCTGATTTTTCGAGTGCATCGACGATGATGGTTCACGACCGAAAGGTGCAAGACGCAAGAGGCGATCATGATAATACGCCGGGCATCGTACTTAGTGGTCTGTATGTTGAATAGATGCAATCGTACATGTATGTGCAGACAGACCTATCAATTAACTTAGCCGTATATTATGTATCATAGCAACAGAGCATGATGACAACCCTGAAGCTGTTAGGAAGATACCTGGAATGTCTTCCGCATGTCTTCCGTGCGCCTTCTGAATGTCTTCTGTGATTACGCGACTAGTGTACGTGTGGTATGAAGTAGCTAGGTGGCCAAATTGCATAATCATCACATATGTGTCGATAACACATGTCAGAATGTATTCTGGCCAAGAAGACATTCGGAACATCTTCCGGGTATCTTCCGGGAAGACTGCCCTTTGCATGTCTTCCGGGAAGATGTCTTCCGAGATCCGGAAGACATTCCGCACATCTTCGGCACGTCTTCCCCGAAGAGTGTCTTCTGGTTTCCAGAAGACGTCTTCTGGAAACCAGAAGACATCATTTCTACGAAGACGTCTATAAGACGTTCAGAAGACGTCTTCTAGACGTCTTCTGATTTCCCCAGAATGTAGGGTCACCCCGAAGGCGGGAGGTGCACTGCAGGGTCTGCCGGTACTCCCGGACAGGCGGTTAAGAAATGTAATGCTTTCAGCTCAAAGGGGCCATACCAGCCCAGCTAGACGCAATTCCATGCTTTGGGTCAGGGTAGAAGTCTTCCAAAATTCTTTACGGCCCGTAAACTATATTTCCGCTGGCCCGCTTTCGGCCAAAACGGTCAAAGAAGAACAATGCCCGCCGCAGGCGCAAAATTTTGAAATTAAGTATGGGGGTTTGATAAAAAGTGGCATAAAATGCCTATATTTTTGGCCGAAGTTTGGCCGGCTCATGTTTTTGTGCGGCCCGGGGGCGAAAGCCCCGTCGGCCCGGTTTCGGCCCGGAGCGAGCTTCTGCGGCCCCGGGCCGGCCCGCCACGGTAAGACTTCTACCCTGCTTTGGGTGCCAGCTGAAAGTTGCATCGAAGTCTCGATCCTAATCTAATTCTAGGGTTTCCGGCGGCTGCTCATTCGGAACGGCACCCGGAACCCATGGAGCTGGCGGAATGTAGATCGGCGACTCCCGAAAAGCCGGACAATCCTCGTCCTCGTCGTAGACATCAGCGAAGACTGGGGGCGGCTCATCATGCCGTTCAGGGGCAACCTCATCCCGCACCACCAGACCGCCCCAATAATTCAAAAAGCCCCCCAGAACCGACTTCTGCGATACGCGTCCAAATGCCGTGAAAACTTGTCCCCATAACGCTAGACCCTTCCTTAGATGATACCAAGTGCTAGTGGGTGAGTCTGACACCATTTGGGTGCCCATGCTAGCATACTCATTTTCGATGTGTCCAGGCTGATCGCGGTTCAATAGTTTGGCCAATATGTTACACGTGTATTGGAATGTCCAGATATTAGCATACCGTCTTCAATATGCCTCCAATATGCCTCCAATACGTGTTCAACACGTGTATTGAACCCGTCTAGAAACGTAGGGGTGATCGACGCGTCGGCGGGCGGAGGAGCATACTCGATGGCTACTATCCAAATTCATGGTCCTCCCACAAGGACCAACGCGCGATGACTATTATGAGTGCCACATGGATCTTTGAGGCGTATACGTGCTTTTGGCATCATATTTATGAGTCAATTGAATAATTTCCCCTACAGGATCGTCCACGCGTGTGCTAGAGGGGCGTGCTTGAAGGTTGCGCTTTTCATATGTTTTTTATCGAAATCGTCGAAAAAAAATGGTCCTCCCACAAGGACCATAGTCTTTAAGCGTCCTAGCAGTTGCATGGTGCGCGGTGTTGGCCGCTCATGGTCGCACACCTTGAGTTTGTGGCCAAATATGAAAACTTAGTTGGATAGTCCACACTCTAGTCGCCATCTGAGCTCTCGTTTACCGTGGCGGGTGATCACTCCCGAGTGAAATAAGGATTTTGTGATTTTTACACTTCTAATTTTCACTTCGCGTCAAGCTAACGAGTGCATATCGCTCACATACTTGCCCATATATATGGCGTATGTTAAGCTTTCAAAAAATCGTTTTATGGATATACTTCAAAAGTTTAAGCACCATACGCTCCTACCACACTGTGAATGCACTCTAGCGGGCATCGTGGATAATGGGTAATGTTTGCACCGATTATCCCATTCCGGCTAAAAAATCGGCTAAAAAGGTGTACGGTTGTTAATACGCATTAGAGATGGCCAATATATGCACTCCAACATGACGTATGACCCAAATATGATGGGGACATGTGTATAAGATCGATATGATCGCATGGACGCAGGTGTAGCCTGCACATACTATTTCCAAAAAATTGTTGAAGATATCGTATCTTTTTGTGCCTTTTTGAATTTTCAAAAAAAATGCAATGTGAAAAAGTTGAGGGTGCTTGTCGCAAATGCGAACGCCATGGATATCTTGGGTGGATCCAGGCCGGACCAAGCATCGAAGTAATTAATATATGTCCCATTGATCCTAAAAATCATTGGGCGCGCCTTCTAGATCCGAACCAATGCCCAATTAAATTCTTGCAACATTGGTCCTTGTGGGAGGACCATAATCGATTATGGTCCTCCCACAAGGACCATGGGATAGTAGCCATCGAGGACAGGGAGGAGCCGCACCGAGTGGAATGCCGCCGCAGAAGCACCTGCATGTGGCTCAGGCGGCGGCACGGTATGCAGAGCGGCGGCGGCGGCAGGTGGCGATGTGCGCAATGGCGGCCGTGTCGTGGCAGGCTGCGACAACTCCAAATGCTTGTTGTTGGCGAAAGACTCCAGGCAGGCGTAAGGGCAGGCACCACGGGTGTCGGGATGGGCGTCAGTAACCGCCCACATGCGGAAACATGTGACACAAGGGAAGCCTTTCCCCACCCACATCTTGTAGAGGGAGGATGTGGTCTCCGCCACCCAATTGCCCTCCAATGGCGTGGAGGACAGGTGCTGCGGGGGCGCGGAGAACCATGGCGGTGCCAGGCGGCTCATGGCGGGCAGGGTGGCTCCTGGGCCGATACCCGCTGCCAACCTGTGAATCGGAGGAATGGTGGGGGAGGGAGAGTGTGTGGCAAGGGGGCCCTCATCCCTAAAAGTCAATCGGACGCGGAGGGCGAGGCTGTCAAAAGTAAAGTGCCCCCCCTCACCTGACAGGCACCACGGATACGGACGGGGGCACATATCTTATGGGGATTGGCCGGCCCGGGGCCAAGAGCAGCGCCCAAAAAGAGCTCTGGGCCGAAAGCGGGCCGGTCGATTTTTCATCCTTAAGTATGTAAAACATTTGAAAATTAGCAAAAACACGTGTTTTTTCTTGATTCCGGGCCGAGAGTCATTCTAGGAAGATATGTGCCCTGGATACAGGGCGGGCACGTGTGGGGAATGCTTGGCGGACTCGGAGAGGACGTGCCACAGGTCCGCTACCCGGTCCTTGTCGGAGTAGTCAGGCCGCAGCTTTTGATGTCGCTCACAAAGTCGTCGAACCAGGGCCAGTTGAGGGGCGGGGTCCTTGGTCTCGTCGATTCGCGTAGCCCTCATCTTCGTCCAGAAACGCATGCCATCGGCGCCAGGGATGCCCTCGACCTCGTAGCGAAGGCGCTGAAGAGCGTAACGCCCATCAGCGGGATGAAGACGAGCGCACTCGTGACCACGAAGAGCATGGGGTAGAATGCAGAAAAGAAGCTCGTTGATGGTGACGTGGTAGAACTCGTGATCGCGTGGTCTAGGTCCAGAAGCTTGGAGGCTTCGGAATAAGAGATGGGGAACAAGACGTGGGTGCGACCAGATAGGAACGTGGTGAAGTCTGTGTCGGCGTCGTCGTTGTCAAAGGTGTAGCCAACGTTGGGCTTGAACCCAGCAGAACGTTTCGTCGAAGAAAATTAACCAAGTCGCTACCATACTGAAACGCGTAGGCGAGCTGGTCGATGTACTCCTCTTCACGCCCTTCCTCCACAGGCGTGGTAACCAAGACGTCAGTGTCGTTGAAGAAGTCAAAAGCCGACGGTGCTTTCGTTGATGATGTCGGTTTGGAGCGTAGGGTAGAAGAAGTCCCCACGATCCGGCGTCTGCCCATAGTGGATGACGGCGATTCCCGTGAAGCAGAGGGCGAAGGTGAAGGCGTACCATTCGTACGCGCAGCACGAAGCGCTGATGCCACACCAGTTCGTCGGGCGGAAGCCATAGCGGGTATGAAATACGGCGGGTCCAACGGAAAAAATCGGATCACAAATGTGACGATTGAAAGCGGAAACAGCGGAGTCACGAGGCGAAAATTAAGCGGAAGAAAGCGGTAGTAAAGCGGGTAAACCAATCGGATAAATCAAGCGGCAGTAAATCGGATAAAATCGCAGGGGGCGAAGTGGATGTCTAGGCCAGGCAGATACAGCGTCCTCACGTGAAGTGGTAACCCATAACCTGATAGAGAGACAAATATATATGATATGATATGATATGATATGATATGATATGATATGATATGATATGATATGATATGATATGATATGATATGATATGATATGATATACTGTACTTGAGGAAGTACACATGGCACCCAGGGGGGGGTCGAAATGACCATCTAGGGGTTTGGGTTTCATTCGGAGGATTATCCGATGTATGCCATCGATACCAATATCAACATTACCTATTTCGATGTCTCCGAAAACGATGGTGAGGTCCATTTTGGTTCATTCGAATGCATTTGGTGTGCAGCACATGTAAAACTCAGGGGGGAATAGGACTTCTGACATAGGGTTTCAATGCGCTGGCAACCTTAGCGTGTGGGAACCGTACTAACTGGTGATATATGAGTGCAAACGTTATTATATATGTATATACAAAAGCGATAGGTTCGACAAAAAGTCCTAGGAGTGTTGAAACCTCAAATCGGAACACGCGATATGTTATTCGTTAAACACGTGAAGAAAGAAAATGACAATAATAATACCAACAAAGTAAACTATCCAAGCCTAGTTCTACAATAAGATTGCATATAATACAACTAGTTTCTATGCCTTTTGAGCTCTTAAACGTAAGGCAGCCTGCTACAACTAGATGTCGTTGATCCCGACCGTTTTCATGAATACAGTGAACAGGCAGCCCATCCAACGGATGCTCAGACCTGTACTATGCACTCGAAAGTGCCTCCCTCAAACACAAAGCGAACACTATACAAAATATACAGGTTATATGCGTGACTATTTATCTATCTAAAGAGTGCTTTAACGGGGCATCTCGGTGCTGTTGCCGACGGAAACGACGGCGATGTTCCCCCGTACGGTTGCCGTCGGTTCTGGCCAAACTCCCTCCTCCCCCCCCGGAACTGTTGGGAATTAAACCCAAGCTGAGCGGGGTGAGCCCCATTACTCAGACTACAGTCCCAAAAAATATCACTCTGGTTTGGCTCACCTTCCCGAGCTCATCGGTGCCTGACTGCGTGTTGATTCCTACAACACGCAGTCAGGGTTACACCTAGTTTCCCTATCAAAAGTGCAGCAAACGGGTTGCCGTATTCCCTTGTATCAAGTAGTTGCAGCCGGCCGCAACTCCTTCCACAAGAGGGGGGCTTTTCGTTCTTCACCTGTAGCACTTGTGTCCCCGTCCCCCCCCTCGGAACTGTTGGGAATTAAACCCAAGCTGAGTGGGGTTGGCCCCAACACTCAGACGGCAGCCCCAAAAATATCGTATGATGTCAGAAGGGAAAATGTACAATAATATGCACACACAAGGAAGCCTTCGCCTTAAGGAAGCCAAACGCAAAAGACTCGCAAGCTGCAGCGAGCTTGATGCAGCTTCAGAACGAATTTCGCTGAGCTGGGGCTTATCTTTTCTAGCCTACGAAAAGCGCATGGTGGCAGTTATCATGCTATGAAAGTGCAGCTGCTCACAAACTTGAGACCAGCCCGCGGAAAACAATAGTCCTTTGAAGTATGCTGTTAGGAGTTTTTTTCGAACTCGCCAGGCTCGTCTGCAGACACGAAAGCACACACGAGTTAGAGGGGGGAGCAGGGGTGATTAAACCCGAGAACACACAGGTTCCGCCAGAGAATTACACTCTGGACGCGCTGCTCCCATAGCACAAGGTTGAAAATGCCTATTCTAAAAATATTACGGTGGGTATACCCACCGTAACGCCAAACTTTGCAAGCTCGTACCGACCGCACAAGTAGGTTGCGGGGGTCAAACATATGGATTTTCTGTGACCCAAGAGGTTGATTAAAGGACGGAAAACTTAATTTACACGACTCCGATAAGTTTTGGGCACATTACACAACCTTGAAGTTGGGGAAATAACGGTGGGTAGAAAACTTCGCTTACGGTGGGTATACCCATTCAACTCTATTTGTAGACTTCTGCAGCTTGGTATAACATGAATATACTTATTTTTTCGATATGTACTTTGATTTTGGTATATAACCGACGTACTTTTTTGTACAATATGTGCTGCCACCTCGCAGACCTCCGACACTTGCACATTCAAAATCAGGTACTATGCACACCAAATATGCTATATACACAGTGCATTCCGATGATATTAGGGTTAGGGTATTTAGGTTCGTTTGGCAAGTTATCAAGTATCACTGATAGGTTGTGTTTGTAAAACATATTAATAAGGCATAAACAAACGTATTTTTGTACACGAAGAGCCATAGTTGCTCAATTTAAGGCTCAGCACAAAGCGCGGCAAGAGCAGCAGCAGCTGCACACGCCTTGCGTACGGCCGCGTCGGCTTCTTCCTGCGCCGTTTCGACAGCTGCTGTCAAGCGCTGCCTACGTTCAGAGTCGGCAATAAGCTTTGCCTTCCTCTTACGCTGGGGAGTAAAGTTTTTGCTCGAGGTAACCACGCGGTGCACATGTCTCTGAAAGCAATCCCGCTTCGTCTTGGCACCGCAGATCCAAGCAAAGCGCTTCTCGTCCGTATTGTGACAGGCACCGCACATGGAGTAACATTGTTTTTTGCACGTCGGGACTGTGCACTTCTGTGCGTGCCCTCCTGGAACAGGCTTCAGAAAGCAAACGTGTGCCGTTGCCTGTTCACCGCTCACCTGGAGACCAGTGGATTGACTTGCTCCCCCAGATCCTTCAGGTGGCGCACTGGCCCCTGTCACCGGCGCTGTCGCAGAAACCAAAGCTAGAGTTGTCTGCGGAGTGGGCGGGGCGTTTCCCCACTCCTTGGCCAGAAACGGGTTATGAAAGCACTCCCACAAGATCCCACGGGTCCATGTTTCCTTCATTTCTGCATCGGACAAATTGACGAACTCTGGCATCCCAACGCAGAAATGCTTCCACAGATTTTCACCGCTCACCTTCATAATAGCAAGCATCTTTGAAAAAAACCGGTGAGCCCAATAGTGGGTCTTCCACGCGTCGTCGAGTCGTTGTGTTTGACTGCACTGTTGGTTGATGTTGTCGATGATGTGAAAAAACTTTCTGTATATCGCAGCAACCTCTGGCTGCTTGCAAACACGGCGTTCGATCTCCCGCTCCCCATTAGACAACTTTTTATGAGCGTCATATCCGCGGTCAGGGCCAGGAACAGTGGTGCCGCACGTAGATATTATCGGCAGAATAGAGTCCGCAGGCCCCTTGTGATAGCACGCAATCAGGGTTCGCGTTCCGATGTCCAGCTTCACAGATGCAACCAAGGTAACCGCACGAGTGCTATGCGTGCTCTTGTCAATATGCTGTGCGAGTTCTCGCAACTCTCCAATAGGATATGCGGCCGAGTTGGTTTTCACCAAACTCAGCAAAAAGTTCCCTGTCTCAGCGACGAGAATTGCAGCCTTCACGCTGCCAAACCAAGAGTCCGCGACGATCACTTTCCCTTTCCCCCTGAGCTTCATCACATCAATCATACGCAAAATAAATGCGGTCGTCGCCCCATATTCTTTATAATATGTCTTCAAGCTGTCCTGTGCCTTCCCCTCTTGAAGGTCTAAGTAAACCATAACCTTCGAGACTGCGTCAGCGACACTCTTCAACTCGTTGCCGACGGGGTCTGGCTTGCGAGGCACGAACATGAATGCAGGTACACCGTACTTTGACAACCAACGAACCATGCTTTCGTCAGGGTTCAGAATGTGCGACGGAATGTACACTCTCTGCACCCAAGCGTTGAATAAGTCAACGAGCCGCCTCACCTTCCCTGTAACGTCCGGGGACGGCGTGTTTGGAGGTGGACCGCATTTCTGATTGAAGACGTCGTCCGGGTCAAAGGGCCTGCCAGGTGTATAGATGGGCAGTTCAAGAACAGCTAGAATATGTTCAAACTCGTGAAGTTTGAGACCAAACCGCTCCAAGTTGTGCGGGGTGCGTGGAAACTCCGCCTTGTCCTGAAAATATGCAGCTCGAGGTTGACCTGGGTTGGTGGCCATGTATAGAAAGTCGCCCAAGAAAACGAAGAATAAACCAGGGGTGAAGTCTCGATCTCCGTTCAGAAAATATTCATACTTCTCGCGACCGCGTTCAGTTATTTCAGCACACCACCAAGGAAGAATAGCGACAGGGAAGAATACGCACAAGTACTTGAGGAACTTGGTCTCCAGCAGCTCAGGACAAACCTCGGAGATGCGTTGCCATCTCACTTCGGGATCTTCCTCTGTCCACTTGGCCTGTGTGCGTTGATCAAACGGCATGCCGTCCTCCTTCCACTCAACGACATACTTCTTCAAAACCAGTCCAGAGGCAACAAAGTCGTCCGTGTCCTGGTCGCCCTCTTCCTCTTCTGGGGTCTCCATAAGGCCGCCACACTCATCATCATCAGACTGCTCCTCGATAACAATACCATCAGGTGCGCCAGGGTTATCTGATAAACTACGGCGCTGCCTTCCTTGGTGATTACCTCGAGGTCGGGCTCTCTCAACTGGGTCCTGGTCTTCGACTAAGACTAAAGCTCGACACGTGGGGTTTGTAGAAGGAGCGGGCACGGCAGGGGAGGGCTTTTCGGGCGGATCCCCCACCAGATATTCCAGAATAAAGTTCTCGCCCTTCTCAGGGTTATCTCCATCAAATTCGAACGTGACAGTGTATCGTTTCCCCGAGGGCTTCGCCGCGTCATAGGACGTCACCACCGCTTCCAGCGGGTGTTTTAAGGGGTCCTCGGACATATCTTTAAAATTTTGAAGAGCCCATTCCCTCCTACAAGCCCCGGCGGGCACGAGCAGCTTGCAACCTACCAAAAGCTCTTTAAAGCTCATCGTTTTTAGGTTTTCTGAGTTTGGGTTTCACTTTTTCTCACCGATAAGCCATTTCTGGCGCATGTGGAGGCTCCATAGAGGTTCATTGGAGTGTCTAGAACAAGTTGGCCACTGGTGACATGCCGTGATTCGCAGCCAATCAGCGGGAATTATTAATACCCTTCGGGTGGGTATACCCACCGTAAGCACCTCTTACGGTGGGTATACCCACCCTTCGTAGAATAGGCAAAAAAGTCTTTCTATCGGGTCGAAAAAGCTTTTGGTGAAGTTTGGCAACCTGCGATGCAGCTTAGAGTACACCGCAACACATTTACCCTAGCAGGTGCGAATTCAATGCCAGGGTTTCCCGTGTGTCGCCAGGAAAAAGGATAAAGCACTCTTCACTGAAACCCGAACTCGAAAATCGACAACACCAAAGTTTTTTGAAAAGGGACAACCTACGATTTCATCAAAGCATTTCACCACTCTATGTTACCAAATCTTAGCAATGCCTAACCGCCTTAAACTGCAAACTGGGGAAATAGCCCCCGTTTGTGCGACACACTCTTTTGGTATGCGCTTTAACAGGCTGTTGACAACTCGTTGGTGCAGGCGCAGACCAAAAAATGTTTTCGAAACACTTGAAAATGATAAAATTGCATGTCCGCCGCCTACATTGCCACGTAGGACCGCTCCGCGTGCGGTGACCGCTCCACTGCCGGTTCCGTTTTTCGCGCGAACAAACAATCGTTTCTGTCACAAAAAGACGATTCCTAGATGGTCATTTACCGACCCTGTCAGGTGCCATGTGTATACATATATGTCTCTACTGTATAAGCGAAACACAGGTGTGAACACTGTAACTGGGAAGTCTAAAATCGCATAGACAAAATAACTCCCGTTGTTTTGGGGATCGGAGCCGGGACGCATGTGACATGTGGCACTGCAGGTGACAGCTGGGCGAGGGGTGAAAATGAGAGGTACACCACTCCCCACCCTTAGTAGGGGTGGGAAAGTTGGTCTCCGCATGAGTCACAGTCTTCGCGTATGGCCTTCTCTGGCATTCCACATCTCCGATCTCCGTATTTACGACCAACCCGCACCCCGACTAGCACCTACCTGCTCTATGGTCTTCATTAAAATGGAAACAAGACAAAGAAACAAGACAACGAGACGTAAGTTTTTGAAGGAGTCCGACTTGGACTCCTCCATCAGACTTCTAGATGCGGTGCGTGATTCGCCCACCTGCCGCACGCCTCCGGTGCCCGCTCCAGCGGCACCGGCTGCAAATGAGGACGTCGACGTCGAAGCCGCTCGGGAGAAGTACGAGATGGCCAAGGACGTCGTCAGCAACATCTACGCGAAGGGTCGACATCGAAAATGGGCAAAAGCTATTCGGCAACATCAGCTTGGGGAGTCGTACTTCGACGACATCACCGACGTCTCCAAACTGGCTAAGGTGATCGTGACCCTCCGGTCCGAGCTCGCCACGGTTGGTCTGGACTGCGACGTCTTTGACCTCGACCACCCACACCTTGGGGTTCATTTGTGAACGAACTCGTGTACGACACGCTCACATACATCGTCGAGCCCGAAACTGTGGCCTACGGGTATCTGATGGGGGCGGACTCCGCAGCTGACCGAGATGGACGACGGGCCTTGCTGGTCGACCTGATCAAGCTAGGGGTGCGTGCCCCCTGCGGTAAGACAGATGCACCAAGCGGAACATTATGCTTTGGTGTACCCCGCCCGTGTCGACCCACGGCATATTCTGGCCATGGAGCAGCGGCTGGTTCGCGACAACCGTGCTGCTGACTGGACCCCCACGGCTGCTACGAGCAAGGCGCAGCTGTGGGAGAGCCTTGACCCCGTATTTTACGCGGCGGTCAAGGTCAAGTACCCTCGCCTCCAAGACTTGCATGCGGTCAGCATTGCGGAATTGTCTGACTTGGTGGCATCGATTTACGTATCGTGGGAGCAGTATGCAGGCAGCGCCCATGGAACCGCAGTTGCGGTGGGGGTGCTTGGCGACGACAAGACGGACCGCGACGGCATCCTCGAGAAGCTTCCGTTCACGACTTGACAAGATCGAGGCGTTCACGTCAAAAAGCAGTGCATGGGAGGTGCGCCAGCGGTCCTTTCTAAGAGGAACCGCAAGGGACTCGACGGGTTTCGCGTCGGGGTCAGCCACGACCCGCGTGTCGCTCGGCTTCGACCCCGGCGCGAAGAAAGCGTTCCCAAAATGCCCGCGGTGCCCCACGGCGGGAGACGGGCAACGCTGCCACGCATGGGCAGACTGCCCGCTCCGCGGGAAGCGGCATCTGGCAGGCTCCACAACTGCTTACTGTCAGCCAGTGGGAGCCAGAAGTGCTGAAGTATTTCCTAGACCTTTCCCTATCATTGCGTTTCCCCATTTTTTTTACACGATTCGACGATCAGATTCCCACGCGGATACGAAGAAAACGGACGATGCATAACGCACGCGCGCCATGCGCTCAGGGACTTATTGGAGGAATCTGTTCAGTGACCGGTTCATGTTAGGGCTGATATGCGAGCCCACAAATATTATACAATATACAAGTAAACACTGCAAAGTTGGACAGCGATGCGAGTGTACGTAATAGCGGGTTGTGAGTGCAGTCTCTGTATGAAGATCTGCTGAAGCCCAACGCTTCCTCACTTTATACCATATGTCTCCTATCATCATAGATAGTACCGCCTTTGGGTTGTGAACCCGAGACATAGGTTGAACGACCCGCATTGTGGTAACGACTAGTTCGTTCATGCTGCGCATGCGTGTTCCGCACATGCTAAAAGCGAAGATGGTTCTTGTTTGTACTTTCAAGATGTATCTTTGCTTTGCCATCTTCGAGTTCGACGTACGAACTCTCGATGACAAGGTCATTCAAGTCTTTCCTTGAATAATGACAGATGATGTGACATTACCATCTGGCGACATGTACAGTCATCGTCGACCGTACTGACGACTGTCATAATAATATATGACGCGACCGACTGTCATAATAATGTATGACGCGACCGACTGTCATAATAATATATGACACGACCGACATGACATGACATGATATGGTATGACATGTCTGACAGGTATGACAGGTATGACATGTATGACACATATGTCATCGGTCATGACCCTGACAGATCTCCCCTCTTAAAAGAGTTGTGACCTCACAACGGGCATACCTTTGTATATGTCTATGATGTCTTTGTTGTTGTCGCTTCTTGCTGGTACCAGTCTTCTTACACCGATTTGAGGCGTCCCTCATGGTGTTTTTAGGTTATTGGGGGGAACTGAGTCCACTTTAGTCCCTCACCTTACAGTTCTCAGGATGTAGCCCACCTTTGAAGTTCGTATCGTATTTCAGAGTGACGTTTCAAGGTTCAATGAATTGCGTTTCGTGCTACAGATTGACGCTGGATTACTGATTGATCCATACGTATCGTGCGTCAGAGTGACGATTCAAAGCATCCGAAGTCCACGTTACGGATTATTTGCGCTAGCCGTCGTCGCTTTGCGAACGATGATCCCACGATTTAACAATTTATAATCGAACGATTCTCGGCCTGATATAGTGCACCCAACCCTTCCTCCCCTCCTTAAGCTACTTTGGAGGATCATAGGCGGCAACGGGGAGCCCGTGTTTGTTTCCGGAGTTATTTCACCGGGGGCTTGTTTTATTGCAAACAGAGTGGCCCTGCTTAACGGGATTGGACTTATAATCCTTACCCGGTCTGCTCACTCTTGATATGGTCCAGTACGCACGCTTTGACGAACATCTATCGCGATGAGTGAGAATTCGCCACGTACTACTGTGAAATTTATTTAGTTATGTTTGTCAAGCACAACTTAGGATCACAACTCCGTCTACCTCAGTCGATGTCTCCGGTAGCTTCGGATGACTGGCCACAGAATCCGATGACAAACCACGGTTTTGGCAAAGGTAGCATTTAGCAGTTTTTATTTATCCACAGATATGATATCTCGCATGTGTGCGTATCTGTGCAAGGGTATGATTTTGAACAAGGCTCACTACACCTTTAGCAAGGAAGGATCAATTCCCGCTTCTATGCAACATAATGATAAAACATTAAGAGCAAGGGTATATAGATGATCGACATGTATTAGTATATATTACAAGAAGTAAGGGCATACGGCTTAATATAATGTCTAGCCTTCATAGGCAGCTATAATGTCTGCTGCATTGGTCAGCTCTGTGGCTTTGACCCAGGTGTCATGCTCAGGGCCGTAGCCTGCATATCGCACTAAATAGTATTTGACACCTCTAGTGAACTTATCCGAGAGTATATGTGATATCTCAAACAGTGGTTGCCCTTCTTCAGTGATCATCTGTGGCAGAGGCAAAGGTGCTTGGATCGAGTCATTGTACAGCTCTAATCTGGATACAGGCTGTACCGGATGAATACGGATATCGAGGTTTCCGAAATCTAACTCGTATGCACGCCCATGGCTAAGCACTTTGGATATAGTGAACGGCCCAATATATGGCTGCTTAAAGTGTCTGCCTGCCTCTGTCAAACCAGTCCATTGAATAAACTCAGTCCGTAAAAGAACTTTCTGCCCAACTGCAAACTGCTTAGGCATATGAGTCTTATTGAATCTGGCTTGGCTAATTTCTGCTGCTCGGGAAATGTTGTCTACCGCGTTGGCATGAACAGCCGAGTACTGGTCAAAATGATCTCGAATAGCTTCTTGTATTGGAACAGGAGCTTCTGGCGGAATAGTGATAACCAGGTCATGAGGCGAAAGTGGTTGCGCCATCGAGTCGAGATAAAATGGTGAATAACCAGTTGATGCAGAAACGGTATTGTTAATTGCAAACTCTACCAGAGGCAACTTGTCCTCCCACGAATTGACTGAAGTATCATTGCAACAACACCTGAGGAAGAAAACATACTACTTAATCAGTTTATAAACCAGAGGATGGTGAAATCAAATCATGAATCAACAATTTGAAAAATACCTGAGGATGTCCTCTATGAAGGCATGGCTCCTCTCATTGGCAGCATTCGACTGTGGATGGTGTGATGACGTCATGGACAATCTCGTACCAGTAGATTTCCACAGTGTCTGCCAGAATGTAGAGGTGAATCTGGGGTCTCGATCTGAGATGATGTTCCTCGGAAGACCATGGAGCTTGAAGATATGCTGCATATAGATAGAAGCAGTATGCTGAGCTGTCCAGGTCATGCTGAAGGGGATGAGATGACAGCGATGAGAGAATTGGCACATTACCACAAATATACTGTCGTGCCCATTAGTGGTGATAGGCAGGTCAGTGATCCAATCAAGAGATACATCTAGCCATTTTGTCTTAGGCACGGAATATCGTATATGTGCCTGACCATAAGGCTTGTGTCGCCTCGTTTTCTGGCGCTGACAAACGGGGCACTCCCGAATGTACTTGATGGCTGCCGTTGTCATTCCTGGCCAATAATACCGGCTACGCAGAAGATGAAGCATGCGATTTTTGCCTACATGACCAGAAATAGTGGCTGAGTGGCACTCATGAAGGAGAATGTGGCGAAGCTGTGTGATCTCACCGTCATCTGTGGGGACTTTAGCTGTTGGTGGAATGTACAGCTGTCTGCCAAATATGGTCTTACGATAGATCAACCCCTGAATGAGCTCGAAGCTGAAGCTGCTGACTGACTGTGATGAAGTCGATGATGTCAGCTTAGCCAAAATAGTCTGTGCAAATGTGTCACGATCATACTCGGATATAATGATGTTGTGCAGCTGATGAGCTGACGAAGAAGATATAAGAGCAATGGATGTAGAATCTGTGGGTGGCAATGGATACGTGTCATTTATGGTGATGTTATTCAGGGCACGATAATCACAACACATCCTCCACTTCCCCCCTGGCTTAGGAGCGAAAATGATTGGGCACCCATATGGTGATGATGATGGACGAAGGATACCCAACTCGACATATTTAATGATTTGCCGTTTGAGCTCCTCCATCATGGGCACTGGGATGGTACGCACTGGCTGGGATGGTGGCTTATGTCCAGGTTCGATGTTGATTCTATGATATCCACCTTCAAACCGTTCTGGCCTATGACCAGCTGGAAGATCCTCCTGGAATATGTCTGAAAAGTCTTCTCTCACTTGATCACGTGCTGCTGTGACCTCGGGGTCTTCCATAGTGGTGTCTGATTCTGCTGCTGCAAGGATCAGTTCACCATCGACCACTGAGAGGAAAAAGAGATATGCCACGGCTTCTTCAGCCGAACCACTGGATCGAATGCGACGAAGATGCTTTCTCATGGTGGTGGCGCTGACCAATTCCATTTCAGGAAGGCCATTTGAGTCTGGAGTCTGCTCAACTCTAGATAGAACTGTACGAACACTGGAACCTGATGAGTGTGTCTTGGTGATCGGCATGTTCTACGACTGAAAGTCAATGTGTGGGTTCCTTCTCTCCAACCAATCCTGTCCCAGGATGACTGTGAAGGGCCTCATATCAATAACATAGAGGTCTACTGAATCCTTATACTTACCCAGCGTGAATGTAGCATTGGGAAGATAGGATGTACAGGGTAATTGGCTTCCTCCAGCCAACCCCACTGAGAATGATGATGAGTCTGATGGTGATATACCAAGCTGAGAAGCAAACTGTCTGTCGATGAAAGACGATGTGGCTCCTGGATCTACCAAAATGTGAGTATTTTGTCCAAATACTTTCCCTTTATACAACAACAGCTTCTTCTGTGATTTCAGCTGTGCTGTTTGAGACTGCATCTGTGCGATGTGCTCTGAGGGATTATCCATTTGCTGAAACTGCAATGTCAGACTGGACAGGATTTCTTCTGAGATACTCTCAACCTGGCCACTTGCTTCAGTGGCATCTGCAGGCTGATCTATCCCCGCTGGGGTGCTCTCATCACTGGTACCTGTGCAGTACCCTGAGAGTTTCCCTACTGAGGAGCTGGAGCTGAAGCTGGAACTGGAGCTGGAGTTGGAATTGCGTGCAACTGCTGCATTGATGCTGTGCTGGCTCTTCAGTTCATTAACCAAGGTGTTGATGGTGTTGATGAGTTTGCCAGATCCATCCTTAGCACCCTGATTCTGCTGCTGCTGTCTCCGATTCTGAAAAGGACTCTGAGCTGGTGGCTTACCCTTGATCTCCTTTCCTTCTGGGGTTCTGGTGGAGTAACAATCCTTTGTGGCGTGATTGGTACGACCACATCGTTGGCACGGCTGAGAAGGATTTGGTGCTGCTCCTTTTCCTTTTCCTTTGCCCTTGCATTTACCACCTTTTCCCTTGTTCCGATTCTGATTGGAGTTCTGGCTGCCACTCTGATTCCAATTCCGATTTCTGTTAAATCTGTTGAATCTGTCATATGGCTTCTGGCCACGTCCTCTGTCCTTATCCTTCTTGGCTGGACCTCCAGATGACTGCTCCTTCTGACCCCGATAGTGAAGGATTTCTGATTGCTTTGAGTGAATGACGTAGTTCAAATCAAGCAATATCTGTGTGGTTTCTTGCCACGACAGATTGTTCCTCTGCTCTTCTGTCAGGAATCTGAGTTGGAACTGTCTGCGGAGATCTGGATCCATACTAGTGACGAATCTGTCCTTTATCAGCACATCATTTAAATCAACTGCTGCTAGAGAAGCCAGTGACGTAAATGTGCGCAAATAATCTGCAAAGGTTTGGGATTCCTTGAGTCAGTGCCATAAGGTGTTTCTTGGCTACTGATCTCTTATGAGGATTACCAAATTGTCTGAGGAATGTCTGTCTGACCATCTCATAGGTGGCATATGGTTGTTGTGCCAAGACCTGGAAATAGTCTGAATGAGAGTAAGAAACACTGTGATCAAATCCTTATCATTGACACCTGGATAAGTGAACTGGAAATATCTGTCCACTGTATCCAACCAGACCTCTGCGTCCTGTCCTGCTTTGAATTCCCTAGGTGGTGTCATTTTCACCTTGGGGACCAAACTGGGTGGAGCTGGTGGAGCTGGTGCTGGTACTGAATCTGCATCTGGATCTACAAAGACCATCGGAGGACTGTCTTCGGTATACTCTGCTTCTGGTGCCTGAGGCTCATTGGCAGGATCCTTGTACCGGCTCATATCTGGTTTCATGCGACTGACGTTGTCATAATATCCTATGTGGTCATATCTGGTTAGTGTTTCGGCATATCCAGCGATCCACTTTGGAACCTTAAACCGACTGTACAGTAATCGCTCACCTTTAAGGAAACTCGACGTTAAGGAAGCAGCCAGCGTTTTTTTTTTTTTTTTGGGGGGGGGGGGTACCCAAGTTGATGAGAATAGCTGGCTGGTCTTTTTTGCTAAGGAAATTCTCCAAAATAAGGAAATTGGTTGCTGGCAGATCACCGAGAGTTTCTCTTAAATTCTATGAAAAATGGGATTTTTTTTGACTTGACAGCGTTCAGCACGATATCTTTAAGTTCTAAGTAGTCAGCTTCAGAAATAATCGCGTCGTCATAGTCTTGCTTCAATTCTTTGAGCTGCGCACGGCTCTCTGGGTCCATACTGTACAGTTCAACAGTTGGTAACAGTGGTGGACTCTCTAAATTTTAAGAAAGCTACTGGGCTGAGTTACATGGACGTGGATGAGTTTAAGAAATTAGCTGGTTGGCTCGAAATCCGAAATTCCTTATTCTTAGCGATTCTCTTAGGACGCGACGCTGGCGGGGGAAGGGGGGGTACCCAAGTCGACGGGAATGGCTGGCTGGCCCAAAATCTCCGGTTTTCTTAAAGGTGATCGCATTACATGCATCGTATGAACCAAGTATGTCGAAAAACCAAGTCGAATGATCTGGGTTGATATCAGGAATCTCATGTTCTTCCTCTTCGATAGTAACCATCTAAAAACAAAACACAGCACAAAAATACCTTCAGCTAATTGTCTAACTGAGTGTGTGTGATTTATATGTTATATATGGTATATCGGTATGTTTACATACATGTATTATATTCGTACATAATAATGAGGTAAGTATATATATATATCCACCTTCTTCCCCCCTCAAGGAAGTGTGTGATATAGTGGCAGTTGTCAATTGCCAATACCTCATAAATAGCATGCATTCCATATAGGAAGCATCTGTTACAGTTCTTGGGTTGTTGCCCGATATATAATCATGTCTGTGTCGAAAACAGCATGATATTTTGATGCCAGTGTGTGCATGCTGTAACCATTGAAATCTCCGCACACACATATTTTGCACACATCACTATGCTTCTGATAAGCATGAATGCTGATGATTATTCATGATCTATCATATTGAGTATGTATCCACAGCAGTATAACGATCACGTGTCCACAGCAGCATAACAATCATGTGTCCACAGCATCCCTGCAAGTATACAATCATTCTGCAGAGGATTTTGACGCGCGTACACATATGTATTTCTCACTGCATGTAGACTCATCGGGAATCGTACGCGCTAAAATCGAGCGTTCATCGCATCTGATGAAATCATGGAAAATGCATATCGTGCTGACAAGCTAAAAATCATTGTACGCGCTGATTATTGCGAACAGTGCGAAAGGATCATTTGCAAAAATCGATTGCTGATGTACGTCGCATACTGATGATTGCGAGCGCGCTGTTATACGAAATTATGTGCGTCCAGTCGCACTTGATGAAATCATATGTGCTGACGATCATTTTCATTCGCGCATCTTAATCTCGCATACTGTGACATTCCTGCAATTTTTGACATCACTGCATGCGTTCGTACACCGTGCGCACACCTTGTCGCTTATAAAATCAAGACGACTTCTCTGCTGACGCTATTTGCTGCGATTATGTTCGCGATGAAAAATCTCCTCGCACAATCTCTGCGCTGTCGATTATTCGAGCGTACAGATATCAATATTCGCTGTGCAGATATTCAGTATCACTGCGAGCGCTGTCGCTTATGCGCCCACCTGCAAACCTGCGAACAATATGAAATATACTATGTCTGTCGCTGCACCAACTTGAGTTCTCGTATCGTGCCTTGACGAGTTTCTTTCAGAATACCATTATGTTAGGGCTGATATGCGAGCCCACAAATATTATACAATATACAAGTAAACACTGCAAAGTTGGACAGCGATGCGAGTGTACGTAATAGCGGGTTGTGAGTGCAGTCTCTGTATGAAGATCTGCTGAAGCCCAACGCTTCCTCACTTTATACCATATGTCTCCTATCATCATAGATAGTACCGCCTTTGGGTTGTGAACCCGAGACATAGGTTGAACGACCCGCATTGTGGTAACGACTAGTTCGTTCATGCTGCGCATGCGTGTTCCGCACATGCTAAAAGCGAAGATGGTTCTTGTTTGTACTTTCAAGATGTATCTTTGCTTTGCCATCTTCGAGTTCGACGTACGAACTCTCGATGACAAGGTCATTCAAGTCTTTCCTTGAATAATGACAGATGATGTGACATTACCATCTGGCGACATGTACAGTCATCGTCGACCGTACTGACGACTGTCATAATAATATATGACGCGACCGACTGTCATAATAATGTATGACGCGACCGACTGTCATAATAATATATGACACGACCGACATGACATGATATGACATGGTATGACATGTCTGACAGGTATGACACGTATGACATGTATGCCACATATGTCATCGGTCATGACCCTGACAGTTCAGGCTTTGCGATTGGTTATAATGCACAATCGTAATATGCTATGCGATTTTTTTCTGTTTACAATTACGGAAATCCGAGCACACCATGTGGAAGCCCGCGGAGAGCGCTACAAAGTTACTTGCTCGGAATCTAAATTTAGAGCAGTAACGGCACTGTACGAAGTACGAAGTCCTTGCCCAAATCAAGATTTCGAGCAAGTAACTTTAAAGCGCTCTCCGCGGGCTTCCACGCGGTGCAAGGCCCGGTATCGCGATTTTTTGAACTGATCGAATAACAATGAATAAGTCATTCGAACTTATCGATTGATATTGATAAGTCATTCCAACTTATCAATTGATATTGATAAGGCATTCGAACTTATCGACTGATTTGAATAACAAAAGCCAACCCGATTAATCACGATAACTATTGATAGTGCACCGGATACCTATCGATAACACATCCGAGAACAAACTAGTTTACACGGTATTAATAGAGGCCATTAAACTATGTTCTAGGGTCCCTTCACTCACACTCTTGCGTAAATCTGAATGCATCTGCCCACATGCACTAAATGTGCGTTCTACCCCAGGTGGACGAGTAGGGGGAGCGCTAAAATTTGGCGTGCCATCCTAAACATGTTTGGCAACTTCTCCTTGTGCTCCAACCACCATTTCATGATGTCAGTATCAACGTCGTCGCTACCGTGGCAGTCGAAAGGGTTCTTTTGCGTCCTCTTCACGGGCCCCTTTCCTTGTGCGAGCAACACGACCTCGTCGGTTTTTTGGCGCTTAGGCCCTTTTCCACGACCACGACCCATCGATTCAAGAAATGCGGTTGCGGAACTAGTGGTCCCTCCGATTTTACCCCCTATATGTATCGTCTATACGAAGGCCAAGTGTAGGTTGCGCTCCCATCTTTGATCTTAGGATTGACGATATCCAAGAGTTCACCGGTTGGATCGATATATCATGAAATTTCATGATATATCAGGATTTCGCGCCCTGTACAGCGCCTTGTACAACGGTGCATAATTATCGATATGTACCACGCACGCGACATATCGATTAATCGATTGCAAAAACGTGTTTGGACTAATCGATTGATATTGATAAGTCATTCGAACTTATCGATTGATAATGATATTTTTGATAAGTGGTTTGAACTTATCGATCGATAAGGATAAGTCGGATTAATCGATTAATCGGACTTATCGTGTTATCGATACCGGGCCTTGACGCGGTGTGCTCAGATTTTCGAAATTATAAATGGGGAAAAAATCGCATAGCATTTAACGGTTTCAGTTTTAGATATGCATTTGTTAATGAAATGACTCGAGAACCACACGTGACTCTAACCGGTAGATCGGAAAAGCTTACAGCGCGCGAAAGACACATGTTTTGACGCGCGATACAGTACAGTGTTAAGGACGATTCCGGCTGAATTACTGAGGACAGACGGCCATACTGTACAGGTACTGGTGTACACGGTACAGTACAGTAATCCTTTGGACTACCTCAACCTGCACTGGAAAGCGTGGAACGCCGCTGCCAGTTCCGAACTCGCATTCGAGATCGCTCGAGACATCGCGTCGAGCGGCCCTCTCGCTCATCCATGGTTGAAAGTATCCGTTGAAGAAATCAAGTTCCCAGTTCAGGCGCAAACAGCGCAACGACACACGAGCGACAGCTGTGACATCATCCAAGTAAGCTAGTAAGATTATTGCTTTTGTTACGAATAACAGCCGGAAGCTTACGTTTTCAAGCATAGGTGGTATATTTCCGACCAATTTCTGTGTTGTTAGTAGTGAAGAATTTGGTGAGCGTCGGGTTTTGTCGCGCGAAGAGTATGCGATAGTGGGCTGTGGTATCGTCCTTAGGAGTGAACTATTGTGAAGCAGCTTTTGACTTACTACAAGCGGACAAAATGAGGCATTTGGTAAGCACCGTTCCACGTGGTTTCTGCGTGTCTCTTGTGGATTCGAGTGTTTTTAACAACTGATGACTCTCTACGACTCTTTTTTTGATACACACGACTGGTTGGTCCTCCTCATTTATTGTTGAGTTTTGCTCCTCACAATTGTTTGATGCAGATCTCAACGCCACGCCCGCTTGCAAATAAGGAGAACGCCCAGGACGCTGCGTCTTTGGACGACCATCAGGACGTGAAAGCAAGTCCCGCCAAGTCCACACCACTATCATACGATGATAGAGCTCTAAAGGACAGAAAATTGGACTTTGTTTCGAATGTAATCGAAACTAAGCTTGCAGCGCAGAAAGAGGACCATGATAAGCAAGTTTCCAGGATTCTGGAGCAATCTAGGTGAGCGTTAGTCGATAACTTTTCTTCTTATATTTCGAATTTTCGTCAGGAACTGCATTTTGATCTGGATACTTCGGTGCATATTTTCTTACTGTTAAATAATTTCACACTTGTAATGCCGGTTTCCATCAGGCTATTGGTGTCTAAGCTGAAGGAGGAGAAAAGCGAATTGGAAAGCAGTATCGCTACGCAGCAAAAAAGTCATTCAGCGGAGATTTATTCCCTCAAAACTCAAGTCAAGAAGCTGTTGGCAGAGAGTGAAGAGGAGGAGTACAGTGATACTGAAGATGCGTCCCCAAAAGTCATTGACACGACTGCTCAGCTCTCCCACAATGGTGATAAAGATTCATCCGTCGAGGTTAGCTCTCCCTGCGCCTTGAAATCTTATTTCTTATTTGTGTTCTTCTTGAAAATATGCGGTACGACTAACTCCCTCGCAACCACAAATCTTCCTCAGCATCGGTCATGCGAGAAATCTGGCAATAAGATATTTTGCTTATACTGAAGGTTTCAGCCAGCGCGACCTGTCATTTTGCTTCACACATCGTTTCAAAAATTCAGAATAGTCGATCTTGCCTTTTCATCGTACTGACAGGAAAACAAGTTAAGGGTGGAGAATGCCCGCCTTGAAGAGGAACGCGACGACCTGCGAGAAAAGCTCGAGGGCGCGGAGAAAGCACATGAACAAGTTCTCACCGCCTTACAGGTCCCGGCCACGGATGGGTCTTGGCTTTGCTGTTATTGTCCCGCACGCCTCGTCTCGTGTTTTGCTGGGAGAAACGTGTAACCCTCATGCTTGCTCAGCTCCCAGTCTTGCGTCTGTCACGCTATGCTAGTGGTAGACCCGAGGTTCCGTTTATTGTGCAAGAATCCGTTGACACAGTCCAGAGAGAACGGGAAGTATACTAGAATCAGATATGGGACACTAAAGCAAAAGTTGCTTCTTGTCGCCCTCCTTTCCTATGCTCATGGGGCTCCCCTCACTCCTGACGGTAGGGAGAGTGTTTCTCCAGGGCAAGCTGCTCGGGCTGCGGGAGGCGCAAGAGAAGGAGCTCGCTCATCTCCAGGTGGCGTTCCGGACTCTACACCGCCTGACGGGACATCACGTCTGGAGCTGACACGGGACTATCCTGGAAACTCTGCTTGGAATCTAGACACAGAGCCCGCCCCCAACAACAAGCCTGCATCCGCCCTCTTCCTGGTGTCACTTTCTTACCGAGTGTAACAGATATCATGCTCAGCTGTTTTGCTTTCCGGCGGCTGCTTTCTTGCGAAAATCTGAAGTCTATGGACGGGGTCACCCTCCAGGAGGAAAGAGACCAGGCCCTACAAGCCACGTCAGCACTCCAAGCAGAGCTTGCCGAAGCACGTGCCAAGAGCACTGGGCCCGGCCCGGATCGAGCCAACACGGACGTGCAGGCCCTCATCGCGCAGCATGCGAAGGAGCTGGCCGTTGCGCAGGTTGGTGTTTCCGGTCCTAGGATACCCTTCTGTTCGGCAGGTTATGATGTGCTAACCTCGACCCAATGGCCGGAAACATGTCTGAGGCAAGTTATATCAACTATACTTTTCCTGAAAATGGCTTGCAAGATACTGCGCGGAATGTCTCATTTGTGTGAAAGTTTGTGCAGGGCGGGCATGTCCCGTGTTGTGAGTTGAAGTGGCCTTTGGGGACCTGCAGGCGCACGCACAGGGGCAGCTGATTGCGCTTGAGGAGGAGCACGAGAGCCATATCGAGGAAGTCCGCAACAAGCTAATGGAGCTGCATCAGGTATACCACTTGCTCTCACGCTCGCAGTCGCCTGCTCCTTGCGCCTGTGTACTTGGTGCCATACACTTCCCGCTCAGTCGGGCGAACACAGCCTCTGCTGGGCTGGTTCCTTTCACTCAGGCAACCACGGCTTCTGCTGGGCTGGGTATTTACGCACTCACGCAAACACGGCTGCTGCTGGGCTGGTTCCTTTCACTCAGGCAACCACGGCTGCTGCTGGGTTGGGTTTACACCCACGCAAACACGGCTGCGTTGGGCTGGCTTCTTTCACTCAGGCAACCATGGCTGCTGCTGGGCTGCTTCTTTCCACTCAGGAGAACACGGCCTCTGCTGGGTTGGGGCTGTCGCGGGGCAGATGGAGTGTTGATATCTTAGATGTGAATGCTCGGCTTTGATAGGATTCTGTAGCTGTTGCTCCGTTGGCTCAGCATTTTTTTTTCACACCAGGCGACGAATCGTATGTCTGAAACAGGAACATTTGGTGCCTCTTCACAGCGGTGGGCGTGTGGGCCATGCTGCGGCCCAAATGCCAGTCCGTGATGGCGCTGGGCGATGGGGTGGCTGGTGGACGGTGGGTGCACCAAACGCAGGAAGAGCTCGCGATTGTGCACGAGGAGAATGAGAAGGATATCGTGATGGTTCAGGACAAGGTGATGGCAGTGTACGACCTGCAGCTGAAGGATCTGAAGCGTGCTCACAAGAAGCAGCTCCGGGCACTGAAGAAGCAGCTCCGGCCCGACAGCGCGGAGGGAGAGGTGTTGCGGTCCTCGGTGGAGTCCCAGGATGGGGAGAAGCCAGAGGAGGAGGAGGAGGACAAGCCCGAGTATTCCATGAGCAGGGCCTTCCAGTTGGTGGAACAGGAGCGCCGCCAGGGCAAGGCACGTCTCGTCGAGCAGGAAACGGCGCACCGCGCCGCGCTGTCTGCCGTCGAGATGCGGCTAGCGGACTGCCAGGTGGCGTGGGCGAGTAAGGAGGCCAAGCTCTCGGAGCAGGTGACGCAACTGCAGGCAGCCGTGGAGGCGGAACATGGAGGCGCGGACGCACAGGTGCCTCCTTTGCGGCCTGTGCCATCTCTGCGAGGCTCGCCCGCACAAGCTAGGTGCATCACGCTGGTACAGGGGTGCACAACTTGGGCCCGGGTTGAGCCAGTATTGGGCGGATCGACAAAATCCCCGGGCATATCCCCTAGGTACCGAGTGCTCGGACCTGCCAAGATTCTTAGTGGCTCGCTGTGCCTGGTGTTCTGGTGCATGCAGGCATACAAGTACGGGGTTGTTCTGAGGGACGGTGCGGGCGGGAAGCATGGCACCAGATGGTGCCTTTGCGCTCTTCCACGGGGAGGGAAGTGGGGGATCGCTGCCGGGCTAGGCACTTCCCCCCGAGTGGATGGCACGGATGCAGGCACAGCTCAGTGCTGAGCTGAGCATCCTGGGTGTGCGCAAGGCAGGCTGGCGAGCTGGAGGCGGTGCGCGGCCAGCTGGCATCGCAGCAGAAGGCTCATGACAGCCATGTCAGAGCGCTTCGGGAGGAGCTGGCAGCGCTGTTCCAGGAGCAGATCACCGACCTCCAGAAGGCACACGAACAGGTGCGGCCTGGGTTCTCCGTGTCCTGGCCATCTCCTCCTTTGGATGCTGCCCCCATGGGTGCCCCTATCTGGGCGGAGTCCTGACCCTCTCTGGCGGTCCCTTGCACTCCCTTATGCGATATGCCTTAATCCGCCAGACATCACTGTGTCCGCAGCGCAGTGGAATATGAGCTGAGGCCGCCTTGCGCCCTACATGGGCTGAATAGCCTCAATGTGGGCGTGCGCGCCCAACGCAACAGGCTCACGCCAAGCTGCATGAGCTCAGCAGTTCTTGTGTGGTGGTGGCCGTTGGATCTGCAGGATGCGCAGAAGCTGGAGGCAGAGAAGGAAACCCATGAGAAGAGCATCGTGGCTCTCAAGGATGAGCACGTGCTGGAGCTGACGAACTTGAAGGTCCGTCCTTGATCACGTGTGGCCCTGCGAGTGCGAGTTGGGAATCACGCCATGGCGCAGGCGTTTCCCTGGCGTCTCTCGCACGAGAATGCCGCCCTCTCGAGGTGCCAGGTCTTGCTGTAGCGTGGTGCCGCGTCTTCCTCTCCACAGTGGTGATGGAATGTTGGAGTACGGTGGCAGAAATCGCACGCCCAAGCATCGGAGATATCTGGGCGGCAGCAGCAATTTCTTAAGCAGCAGTTGCTGAATACGGAGGAGGAACTCAGCCAATTCCACGAGGGACATCAGGAGGAGCTGTCCATGTGCGCTTCCCTATTCTTATGGCTGCGTGTCCAGAGCCATTCAGCGAATCGATTCTTAAATATGGAAGCCAAATCTCAAATCGGTCATTTTTTCCAGTGGGCGTTTTTCAGAACTGTGATCGTCATGCACTTGAGAATAGCTCGCGCCCATACCTAAGCGGCTTCGTGATTGGGTTTAAAATGCTAAAAACGCCCCCGTCCAATGAGAATTTTGTGGGTTTCGATATATGACTGGAAAGGGCTCGTCGAGCGCTACAAGATAGTCGGCTTACTTTTTTAATCTGGCCAATGAGCGCGAAGGAAAAAGAAAGTTCGCGTATATTGGCCAAATCAAAAAAGTAAGCCGACCATCTTGTAGCTCTCGACGAGCCCTGTCCAGTTATATATTGAAACCTGCCGAATTCTCATTGGGCCGGGGCGTTTATAGCTTTTATACGCGTGTACTTGCATTTGACAAATTCCATATTTAAACGTTATTCCACCAGAAACGCAACAGGAAAAAGTCCTTGCGATTATATACCCCAAATCGTTGCCTCATTTACCTAATGTGTGCTGGATGGCTCTGGACACGCAGCCATACTATTCTGGCAACGCATCTCCTCCCTACGCGTGGGCCTTGCATAGCTGCACCCGGAGGCGTATGCAAGCCGCGCTCCCCTCCCATCCTGCTTCTGCTGTAGGGGCTGGAGCTCGCTGTGGGGACATTTGCTCACAGGCTGGGCAGTCATACGATCAAGATCGCTCGCCGGCACCAGCCTGGGATGTGACGTGAGGGCCGGTATTTGTGGAGGCAGGCTGGAAGAGGAGCTGGCAGACGCTAAGACTGAGCTTCTGCGCCGCCAGCAGGAGATGTGACGTGAGGGCCGGTATTTGTGGAGGCAGGCTGGAAGAGGAGCTGGCAGACGCTAAGACTGAGCTTCTGCGCCGCCAGCAGGAGAACATGGAGGTACCCGCTCTGCTTTCATTCCTCATTCCCTGGGATGTTTCTTTGGTTGGGTCCCTCCTCCTCCCGAGTGCGGTCGGGACGCCTTGTCCAGATGCGCTGTGTTGAAACGGATGTAGGTGTCCACGTCTTTACATGCTGCTGGGAACATTGGGGGAAGCGGTGGGAGCACCATTGGTTTGTGGCATCTTCCATGGAAGCCTCGAATTTGACGTGGGTGAGGCGGACCCTGCAGACCCTGGCAGCGCTCCGGGAGAAGAAAAGCTCCGAGGAGGCGAAGATGAGGGACTTGCAGGAGTCCCAAGAGAAGGTGAGCACCCCGCGTGCAGAATAGCCTCTGGCTGCATACATTGAGCATCGCGCTTGTGAACTCACTCGAGTAGGCCTGCCCGCTGCTGCTGGGAGCCACATCGCCGTGTCTGCTCGTGCGCATGGGATTGCTAACGTCACGATGACGCTATGCGTATGTCCATTTGCGATAGTGAACCTGCCGTCACAGCGATTCTCCAGCGTGACACGGTGCGCCAATGGATGGCGCGCCGATGCCAGCGCTGGCGCTGTTTGGCCGCTGCAGATTGCGGCCACGTCACATGCTTTAAGAAGCGCTTCAGTGCCGATGCATTCAACGGATGGCTGGTGATGTGGTTGTAGGTGCTGATCACGGATCTTAAGATCAAGCACGCGGAAGAGTTGTCCTCTATCCAGGTAGGCCCTGCTGTCCCCCGGGCCTAGCTCTGAGGCGACATTGTGCTGCTCAGATCTGGTTTGTGTAAGGATGATGTTGGCGCGTGACTCGAAGCAATCCAGTGGTGCGTTTGGAGCATGCCAGGATATTCTCCGTCCTCAAGGTAAAAAGCATTAAACGTTGAATTCAACGAAGGGATCACTCGTGAAGTGCGGTGCGATTTTCAAGCTGTGTGCACTTGACGTCTTCGATTGATGACTGCAGGAATCCCTACTGCAGCAGCAGACACGGCACCAGGAGCAGATGGCGCAGGCGCAGGCGCAGGCAGCAAAGATCACGATGGAAGGCACGGCCGCTACGGAGGCACTGCAGCTACATGTCCGTCAGCTACAGATGAAGTGTGAGGCATTGCAACAGGAGGCAGAGGTGGCGAGTGACACGCACACGCAGCAGGTGGCATGCAACCGAGAGGAGCTGGATGTGGCACAGCGCAGGTGTGAGGCTCTGCAGGAGACTGTGACAGGCCTCGAGCAGAAGCTGGCTGTGGAAAGCGGGGCTCTTGCCGAGGTGAGGTGCTCCAGCTGCGCTGCTGCCCCACAGACCTGCCTACTTCGCTACAGCCCAATGGAGCATGGACCTGAGTAGACAATTCATCTTTCGACACTCTTTCCGCAGATTTTGGTGACATGATCTTCCATCAATCCGGTGCACATGCTGTTCATGCTGTCAACTAAGTGCGCGGATTTCACATAAGTATATTGAACTTTCGTGACGTTGATGCTGTGATGGCAGGAATTAGCGAAACTGGAGGTGCAATTGCGAGTAGCGAATGAAGAAGCCGAGGCAGCGCGCGAGTCACTTGTGGCGGAGTACACCCAGGCATTGGCGGCGGCGCGTGAGGCCCACAAGGAAGAGATGCGTGTCGAATGCTGTGCCGCAGAGCAGCTGCGGGAGGGTTACTTCGAGCAGGTAGCAGAGTTGGAGCAGGTGCTTGCTTCGCAACGCGAGGCGCATGCGGTGGAGGTGGCGGCGGTGCGCGATGCAGCAGAGGTGCAGAAGGGAGACGTCGTGGTTGAGCAGCAGCGTTTGAAGGAAGTCATCACCGGACTCGAGCAACTCCTAGCAGCCGCTGAGGAGAAAAAGCAGGAGCTGGCGGGGAGTTTGGAGAACATGGAAACGGAGCGCACGGCACTACAGGCACAGGCGGCGGAGAAGGAGGAGCATATCACTGCTGAAATGCGTGAGGCGGAACAGGCTGGGGCAACGCTGGCGGCGCAGCTTGCCGAGGAGCGTGAGAGACGGGTTGAGCAAACAAAGGAGATAAATGAGTGTCACGCTGCCAAGGTGGCGAAGCTACAAAATGCACACGCGGGCGAGATTGCGCGGCGGGACGCAGTGATTGCTGAAGTGAAGCGAGCTGCAGCGTCGAATGGACAGACTCATGAGTGTGAGGTGCAGGCACTGAAGGTGAGAGCCCTTGCCACCATCTGGCCCAAATCTGAAGATCCACGCTCACTGTGGAATAAAGTGGAAATCACTGTACACACAATGCAGGTGTGTTATTCAGGTTCACAAGCCCAAGCACTGACGAAGGGGGGCTGGTTGCAGGATGCTCTCGTGGCGCACATGGAGGTATTCAAGACACAGGAGGAGCTTGCCCTGGCGGAGGAAACAATGGCAAAACCAAGCGCAGCCGCGTACCATCAGATAGTTCAGTATCTACTGGATTCCTCCATCCTTACAAAGGAAGGGATGGAGCAGATTTCTACGGAGCGTAAGATGCAGCTCTCGTTCCTGGTGTTTGGTGTTATTGGCAGCGCAGTGCGGAAAGGTGGGCGCAGCCCTCACTTGACACGTATGGGAACGATGATGGAGCAAGCTGGTTTTTTGGGGCTGGTTGGCTCCATCGTAGCCTTCTCTGGGTACCGCAGTCTCAATAAATAGAAGGATGGTTGACCCACCGGTCATCCATAGGTTTTGATATGTGTGGTCGATTTGAGCGGAATGCTCTCGATTTGAGTGAAAATGAATACTGTGATTCCAGGAATTCAATGCTGTGAATTTATAACATAATTTTCATGTTTTTGGGCGTCACACAGCTTTCTAAGTGACAAGTGAGAGGGCATTTGACATGTCTTGCAAGAAGTAGAGACTGATCAGTTTCAATGATTTTAATTTGTTTGCTCGAACCTTGACCTAGTTTTTTTTGCAACGGTGCACCAGGCGAATTCGCGATATGGCATCTCCCATTTTCAGGTTCTCACTGGCTGCATGATAATCAACGATTTATCTAGTATGTCAGATAGGTATGATTATGCACTATGGTACGGTATGCATAATTGCATATGGTGCGTGATATGCAGCCATGTGTGTGTTACTTTTGCCTGCGCAGTCAATTATTGTATTTTCGGTCCTTCCACAGGCAATTGTATGCGACGGTATTGCGAGTCCTATTCACTTGCACCTATAGTTGCACAGGTTCCTGCTCCTGCAGCACTCGCTACAATGGCCACGCATACGCGCAACCACCACTCGACGGATCCCATCTTATACTATACCGAAACTGGGATGACGTCAGGAATCTCCATTTAAGATTCCTCAAAGTATATGTTGCGCCGGACGAGGTTGTGGTTGTGTGCCACTTGGTGTGGGATGTGGGGGGCGGGGGGTTTGTTGGTTTGTTTTTTGTTGTTGGCGGGTCCAACGCGATTCGAATTAATTAGGTATTTGTTCTTTTTAGCACGGTTGTATATTTATGGTCGGATAATTATCTATTTGTCAGAATTGTTTTTTGGCGCGTAGGCAAATGCCACATATGGTGGCGGTACGCGCGTAGGCAAATGATTTTAATGTAGTATGCACGTAGGCAAATGCTTTTAATGCAGCATGCGCGTAGGCAAATAATTTTGATGTAGTATGCACGTAGGCAAATGCTTTTAATGCAGCATGCGCGTAGGCAAATAATTTCAATGGTAGTTTGCGCGTAGGCAAATGATTTTATAATGGTAGTTTGCCCGTAGGCAAATGATGAGTTAATGATAGTTTGCCGTAGGCAACTTGTAGTGTGTATGCAAACCGTGTGCACGACGCTTGATCCTTCATGATATTGTATGTGAACATTAATATTTGAATTCAACCGGTAAATATCAACATCCGACCACAATGGACATATCTACTGGTTAGATTTGCGAGAAAATGTTGTTTTGAGCGACAAACAACAAAACGCATCGATTACGAACAGTCCTTCGCTGTTTATTGCATAAAAAACATCATTTAGCAAATCCAACCCGTAGATAATTATGTTCATTGTAGTCAGATGTTGATATCTACCGGTTGAATTCACATATTAATGTTCACATGCATTATTATGAAGGGTCAAGCGTCGTGCACACGGTCTGCCTACACACTACAAGTTGCCTACGACAAACTACCCTTAATTCATCATTTGCCTACGGGCAAACTACCATTATAAAATCATTTTTCTACGCGCATACTACATGAAACCCTTGTTTTTTTATTGCACGATAAGAGCCAACCCACCAATCGATCGTCCGATTTTTTAGCGACCTTTGTTGACAATGAATTCTATCTTTATAAAATCGATAATGTAGACACGGTATACACTGATACGACTTATAAGGGGAAGGGCAATGATAATTTACATGATCGCATTTCTTTTAATTTGGAAAATCAGACCATTTTGAATGTCAATGTGCAGCATGCATGGGAAGAAGAGATACATGTGTGTTCTTGTCTTTATACAGATGTTTTGGGGAGATGTCCCACCCAAAGCATATTTTTGGACGTATAGTGCATGTGGCTTGTCCTTCATTAGTTGCATACGTAGCAATTTTGAGAATGGATGATGGCGCCACTGTATGTACGGTAGGGCGCCCGGCATCGGTGTTGTGCGAAAAACTGCATAATCGATCGGGAGTTCGTCCAGACCTTCTGAATCCGTTGATGGACGAGGCTTCACTTAATAGGGTACAAATAAATTAACGAACCACTATTGCACACATCACCAGTATGATAGGCAAACCCACAACATTTTGGCAGCTTTATTGATGAGTTGCAAAAATGGACATGGGAGTTTCTAAGCTCAGCAATTGCCCTACATCGTGCGACTTGGCACCTAGATGACTAACAACATTCTTTTTGACGTCCAATATTTTGGTTGATTCGCTCATTCGCCGTGATGAGCGCGTGGTCGTGCTGGGCTGCACTTTGACCTGAATAGGTGGTGAATAATCGCTGGAAGTATCACCGTGACCAGTTTCTGTGACTCTTCCCGTAGTGGTGTGTACGACAGTCACCGGAACTTAAACCCTAACTGTGGTTGCCTATATAACGGGTAAGCCTAACTAACTTAATACATTCTGAGAATATTGCCAATATTGTGTTATATTCCTGCCAGAGCGATATATCCAACAGGTTTGGACCCACGCACTCCTTATTTAGACACTGCGGTTTGGCCATGTCTGGCTAAACATCGACGCTTGAGCTGGAGTGAGGGGCACCGCTAGAGGCTCGGCGGCGGGCGGTATGGCCTAGACGAGCGCTTGGTTGATTGGATTAATGGAGAGCTCGTGCACGTGGTGATTTTTATTTTGCCTCATTACGCGTTGGCTGACGTTGGAATTCTGGTCGGATCCGACACCGCTTTCCATGCGCGCGTCTACAAGTCCACATCCTCACATTCGTCGACGACCGCGCTGCGACTTTTGGCCGCCCCTGCCTCCCTGCTTCGTACCACCTACTCTCACGCACTCCACCTCTGCAGTCTTCATCACCATGGTTGCAACTAGAAGGGCATCCGGTGTTGCTTCGCAACGACGCTCCCTAGCGACGATCTTTGACGACTCCTCCGCCGCACGCAACACAGTCACGCCACCTACACCGGTGCCTACTGCTGCTCCCGTTGCGAATTCATCTCAGGCAGTTTTCCTGGCGGGGGTTCGCGCGTTAACGCGTGAGCATTTTGACGACAACGTCGCCAAGCACGTCATCAGAAAATGTTTTCGAGAGAAGCATGAGCGCTTTTCTGGTACGGAGTCGAACGCTCAGGTGCTGCATGCGAGGCTCGTGCCAGCCATTCGGGAGGCTTTTGAGGCACAAGACCCGCTCTTCGCGCCGCTTTTCAACTTGGAGGATGCCACGGTGGCTATTCGTTCCGAGGCGAACAAGCTGCTATTTTCGGCTCTCGAGCTCGCCGTTTGCCCTCGGCTGCCTCACCGGCTGGGGACTGGCTAGAGGCCTCGGCCACGGTGCACCCGCTTGATGGGAAGCGGGCGCTGCTGGAGATCGCACGTCGACTGCTGGACACCGGTGCTCCTTTTCAGGGTCATACTAGTTGCCAATTCAGTAACTGCCGTTTTAACCTCCCCGCATTTCTCGTATGGAATCCGTCACAGACATTCTCAGGATTCTTTTGTTAATCACTGGCGCCGTTGAACCTTAAGACGCATATCGGGATCATTCGCACATTGGCCACTGCTTTAACAATGGAAACGTGCAACTTTCTAAAAAAAAGAATATTCTTTTTCAAAATCCCCTTGATTCCTTAATAACTTTTCATGTGATATAGCAAATCGGGAATGTTCTCAAAGCTCGATCAATGCACTTTTGAAATATGTGCGATGAAAAAAAATTAAGAAAACTAATTCATAACAAATATTTGAAACCAAAACCCAAAATCACCAAATTAATATCTATTCCATGAATTACAATTTGCTCTCTTCTTGTAACAATCTATCGACTACCAATGAAACAGTATGAACTTTGGCGCGATGATCTGGTATGTTGAAGCGCCAAGTGGCTCCACCAAAGTAGTGGCACAAAGCATCTCGAATAAACTGATCTGCGCGATGGGAAGCTGGATCATTCCAATCCACAATGCTTTCCATTACCAGAGCTTCCTGACTCAAATGGCGTTGTGGCGTTGCGCTTCGGTAATGGTCTGATATGCGTAAACGAACTATATAGTCATCCCGACATCCTGCACTCGAATCGCTTCCAATTGTCTTTGATTCTCATATTCCGCACACCACTCGTGCACTGCACTTTTGTGTTGGTGGAGAACGCTGGCTTTCAGGTTCTTAAATTTCCCTGAAGTGCGAAATGTTCCGACGGTGTCCCTGTTGTGACCACGGCATATTTTCATCGGCGCGTGGCGTGCGTGCTGATAACAACAAGGACAAACTATGGTGTCAACATCGACCAGCTGTCGCATCTCAAACTTATCGTACACTGCCTCAATCGTGGTGCACGAGCGCATGTTCATATCGAGTAGTGACGACGATTTGGACACCGCAGTGTTGGACAAATCCTGTGCGACCTCCTTCGCAATCAAAGCAGGCAGAACCTTGATAGCCTCATGCACTTCGTTTTCCACAACGTTCATGGAGTTCAGAATAGTGAAAATGGAAAAGATTCGAACAACGACAGACGGTGAGACAGTTATTAGTGCGTTACGAGAAGCCGCTTGCCTAACCGCCGAGTTAGAAACCCTTCGCCGCTTGGATCCTTCAGTCTCTGCGATATTGGTTGATGAATCCACCGTATTCGTGTTAGAAGCTGGGACCGGCTCGGTGGACTTTTGAAAAAACCCTAGCATGGATGGCGGTTTTTGAGACTGCACTTCGCCCTTGTGTTTGCGCCGGACATGTTCCTCCATGACGTCCTTCCTAGCAAACATCGCGCCGCCGATCGAAACCTACAAGGCATCACCTTGGCTTTCACAGGCGCCGTTCTTTAATAATATTCTGGAACGTTTGAACGTTCGACAGCGGACGGAGAGACTACGGTCCCTTAGCGTATTCCACACACGGATGGACTTTCTTCACAGTTAGAGTTACATGAAACCCACGCCATGTACGAGTTTAAGGACATACGATAGCATAGCTGTCTAGTTATCCACGTTCCACGTTGATGATCCATAATCGATAATCAAAATGTGCAAATCAAATGTCACTCCCTCCGCTCGACTGCCTATCCGATTTCCTATGCCTCTCTCGTCTGTCTCATTGTCTCAGTGTATGCCTCTCGTTCGGGTTCTGCTGGTCTCGTAATCCCAAATCCCAAATCCCGTGATCTCGTAACTCCCATAATCGCAAGTCGTGGCCCCCGATTCCGCACTACTAACATACCTCGGGGCCTCCGGTCCCGTATTGAGGGGGCTTCCAGCCCCAATCCCGTAATTTCCCACGAAAGCTCCGTAATTCTTGGCGCCAGCCAGGCTGGCGCTGGGCGGCACTTTATGCAGCTAGGGTCCTGCACTGCACACTTCCGTGGAATGCTCCCGATGAAGCGTGCCCACAGGGGAAAACCCGGCTCTTCCCTCCTGTGCCTTCTCGGCAACTGATGAGTCCGCATCAACTCATCATTGAGTCCCTGGGACAAATGAAGTGCTCAAGTGCGCTTAAGGTGTCCACATGCACAGACTGCAGCAGGGGTCCCCGGACATCACACCCTCTCTTGGCATGCAATATTATACTAGAGGCTTCTGTGATGTAAAAAATATCTGTACATAACACATGCAGAATACTCCGGATACAGTACATTTTGGATTGTTTCCAACAGATCCTATCAACGTACAAAGTATTTACAGTTTGCTTGGTCTTTCCGCCTGCTCATTGTCAGGCCACATGTTTCGGTCCATGAGTTGCCTTACGCCTTTTTCTTTGCTAGATGTTTCAGTTCATGACTTGCCTCCTCTATCTGCAAACATGAGGATTCTAAGTGCCTCATTAACTTCAAATTCTTGACATCGCTTCGCATCACTTCAACCTATCTGGCCAAGCTGATTTTGAATATACAAACGCTTAGTGCAAACTCTTGAGTTGAAGTTTTCAGTGCAAAACTTGAAGGGATTTCCCTGCTACAACATACATGATTGTGCCTTGACTTGCACACGAAGAGAATAGCAGCGTCAGCAAGGTTCGAAGTAGGAGGAGGAGGGTAGGGTTGCACCTCTTTAGCCATGAAAAAATCAATCATCGTTCGAATAATGGCAACCAGTCCAATATTGATCAAGCTGGTGGTGTTCGCGCCGTGCACCATGGTTTCAATGATATCACTGATCAATAGAAACTCGAGTCCAAGGAGGATCCCTCGTCCGAGAGTGATGCGTGTGAGATCGTACCTGCACATAAAGATCCACACGTTGGAAATCGTTTTCTACCAAAAAGTTGCCAAGCAAATATGAATCTTGTTCGGCTTGGGACAGTCTGAATACTTCCTTACATCCTTAAGGTTCCTACCCCATGGGACCTTGCTGAGCTAGATATGCAAGCACTCGGGCTCACATTGTTTGAAGAACTTTGAATCTCTTGAAATGTTCGAAGTAAAAATACACCCAAACAAGTCTTGCTTCGAGGCTCAAATCATACTGGATGCACAGTTTTAGAAAATTTCACAACAATTAGTGAGCACTTAGTCACGCTTAACTTCGTGCCTTCAGATCAACCAAACTGAGAAACTTGCGGATTTACCAGTAAGTGCAAGCGTCATTGTCATAATCGATCTTCGAGCACATGTACCTCCACGCGTAGATCAATGCAAATAAACCTGTGATTTGCATCAAATACTTTTGAGGGATGTCCAGGTGCCTTGTTGCATTCAAGTGACAACTGACAACCCGTCGGTTAGCTACGATATCTGTGAGGGATTCGCCCTGCGTGCTTCATACGAATGCGAGGCAACGCTTGTTCGCGTTGCGTCACATAGGTGTGCGGTGACAACTGCTTGTTCGCGTTGCGTCACATAGGTGTGCGGTGACGACTGCTTAGTTCGCGTTGCGTCACATAGGTGTGCGGTGACGACTGCTTGTTCGCGTTGCGTCACATAGGTGTGCGGTGACGACTGCTTGTTCGCGTTGCGTCACATAGGTGTGCGGTGACGACTGCTTAGTTCGCAATTATTCTGCGGTGAGGCAGCAGCTCGACCTATCACTGAAATCAGAGGTGTGGAACAACACACAGGTGGTTCGCTCCTTTTCGTTCAGCACTCCCATCACGCGAAATTTTCTTTTTCTCCTGAGGAACTGAAGGCTTTTGCTTCATAGGAACACAACTCCGGCCACTGCACTCGTGCTTGTGCAAAAGACTAATGTCGGCATTGTTCAAACCAGGCAAGTACGGTGAGGACAAGCACGCAGACAAAGTGCCCGCGCCATATTCTTTCCCTATGGGCCTGCGTCATGAGACTACCCTTGTAAACCATTATTGCCAGGGCCACGTTCTCGAAGAACTTTCCTGCCGAAACGTGCCCAGCCCCATCCCTTGTCCTTGCTGAGTTGCCTATGATGAGTTTACGTCGTACTCATCGTGTTCATCAAACTAGAGCGGGCACGCGCGCAAGTCAATGCGTGAAAATGTGTTCGATAAGCTTGCTTATTCTATCTGCAACTTCCGTTACTGTGCCCAAGACTTGAACCAGTAAGGAATTTCGGAGCGAGATAAAATTTACTTCCGAGCAACTCAAGCTTTGCGCAAGCACTGTCATCGACGATACCAGTACAACTCGTATGAAATAATATGGAGTTGCGAGAAGTCGTGAACGCAAGGCTATGGCAAACGCTGTTTCCAAGTTAAGCAGATCGCCTCCTGAAGAGAACGAACCAAAAAACTCGCATATGCGCTTTTGCATGCCTTCGATAAACGATTCTTCCTCGTCGTCGTCTCCGCTTTCCTCTCCTGCCCCACCAACCAGTCTGTGTTAAACTTTCACCTGCATCGATACCGGAAGTCATTGATGTGTTCATGAACGCCGTATCCGTATCCGTCTTGATGGTGGAAGCACCAGTATCATCGACGATGTGATAAGTTGCCTTGACCTTGAGGAAGCGCATGTTTGTTAGAGAACAGCGTTCACACAGTTAAAAAACATGTAGTTTGGAAAAGATCGTTCGCCGACCCTAAAACAGCGTTGCACTGATACTGCGACCTTTCTATTATGGGGTTCTATCCAATGGTCAAATGTTTAGTAAACTCCAACGGTCTTGATCGAGCGAGGGGACCTCACCGGTCTTCTTCGATGTACCGCTACCACCACCACCACCGGAGCCACCATCGCTGCCGTCTAAGGCGAAGTCTCCCGAAGCAGCTGCTTTGGAGGCAACGTCACGAGGGTTCCCGCAGCGCATCTGGGGGTCAACCTCGTCCAAACACCCTTGATTAGTCAAGGTATTAAATGCTTGGTCAGATAGGATGGAGGCCAAGAGCCAGTGGCAAATTTTAGTGGAGAATACATGGCTTGCTTGAAGCGCGTACCCGCGTCGTCTCACTCTTCGCGACAGATCGCTGCGTAGGGCGCGTTCGGGGTTGCCTCCTGTTTGAGTTTTGGTGGGCCCTAGAAACAGAAGGTAGCTTCAATATGTGCAAACGCGCAATGATCCCTGTTGGAGACATATTTATCCTGCTTTTCAGTGACAAACACTAACGACTAAGACAACAGGCAACTTCGAAACTGAGATTTGTTCGCCAAATCAATCGAATGTTATTTTCCTATATCCTATTCCTAACAGATTGATTTGATATTCCCAACAGATCAACACCTGACGTGAGAGAGAGCGCGAGCGTGGCACACGCGACGGACAGAAGAGAATAGCAGCAGCATCGGCACTTGAACGACGATCCTGCTTACCTCGTATCGACGCGACGTATCGCTAATTCGCTATCGCATCATCGCATCGCTTCATCGGTATGCCAATATGAATATCTTCTAGTCGAGCCCTTTTGATCCGGGCTCCCACTCCTGTTCCTGCTCCTGTTATTTTGCCACCTGACGCTCGCCCATGCTCGCGGCGTGCTCACATGAGCGTGGATCAAAAATGGTCTCGCATCCTGTTGGATTGAAATATTCCACCTGGTATATTCACGACGATCGGGAAGATGTCTGACGAAGCAAATACCTCTGCTCTTTATGTTCTAGGCGACAGAAAAGGCTAATATATGTTATATATTAGGCTGGCGGAAGCACTTGCAGGGAGTGACACCGTGATTCACTGCAGACTAAGATGAGATAATAAAATAACTTTGGGGTTTTATTATCGCGGAACGAACTGGCGGAAGCAAGCTGACGTGGCACCTCGGGTCAAGGGGTGATCAGAGAGAGTGTGACTGCCCCCCACCTTATGGGGGGGGCTGAAAGTCTCATCTCACATCACACCACCTCACCCCGAAGGCGTGAGGTGCCACAACAAGGCAGGCAAGCCTGCATCCCAAACCTAAACCCTAGGCAAAAATAGGCAGCAGTTACAGGCCCAATGGGACCTCTTGCAGTTCGAAACTACTGCACTACATAGCTAGAGCCGTTCATTGCAAGTGTCTGTCTAACTTAGTGTTGCACACCACCAGACCGTGATGTGTCTGGTGGCAGGTCGATTGTGTCATTGGCGAGAGGCCGTGACCCCATGAAAGGTGGCAACCAGATGGGCTAGGGGCATACGCCCATGCATGTGCCGTGGGGATCACTACTCCCACGGGGTAGGCTGCCAAAATTACTAAGCAAGCTGTTAGGGCTGATATGCGAGCCCACAAATATTATACAATATATCAAATAAACACTGTGCTGTTGAACGGCACACACAAGTGTAACAGTATAGCGGGTTGTGAGTTGCAGTCTCTGAATGAAAAACTGCTGAAGCACAACGCTTCCTCACTTTTATACCTACGTCACCCATCATCTTAGATGGTACCGCCATTGGGTTGTGAACCCGAGACGTAGGTTGAACGACCAGCATGGTAATAACGACTAGTTCGTTCATGCTGCACATGCGAGTTCCACGCATGCTGATAGCTAAAGATGATTCTTGGTTTGTTTCCAAGATGTATCTTTGCTTTGCCATCTTCGAGTTCATCATACGAACTCTCGATGACAGGGATGCCTGATGATATGACATAATCCTCTGGCGACATGTACAGTCATCGTCGACCGTACTGACGACTGTCATAAATGTATCGTGACGCGACTCGACCTGTACAGTCATGATCGACCATACTGTCGACTGTCATAATAATATATGACACGATTGACTGTCATAATAATATATGACATGACATGACATGACATGGTATGACATGTATGACAGGTATGACACGTATGACATCGGTCATAACCCTGATAGATCTCCCCTCTCAAGAGAGTTGTGACCTCACAACGGGCATACCTTTTGTATATGTCTTTGATGTCTTTGTTGTTGTCGCTTCTTGCTGGTACCAGTCTTCTTACACCGATTTGAGGCGTCCCTCATGGTGTTTTTAGGTTATTGGGGGGAACTGAGTCCACTTTAGTCCCTCACCTTACAATTCTTAGGATGTAGCCCACCTTTCTGGAAATCGTATCGTATTTCAGAGTGACGTTTCAAGGTTCAATGAATTGCGTTTCGTGATGCAGATTGACGCTGGATTACTGATTGATCCATACGTATCGTGCGTCAGAGTGACGATTCAAAGCATCCGAAGTGTACGTTACGGATTATTTGCGCTAGCCGTCGTCGCTTTAGCGAACGATGATCCCACGATTTAACGATTTATAATCGCACGATTCTCGGCCTTATATATATGACTGATCGACGAAAACCCTTGGGTACATGTTTCCACAGTTATATATAGTGCACCCAACCCTTCCTCCCCTCCTGAAGCTACTATGGAGGTTCACAGGCGGCAACGGGGAGCCCGATTTTTGGGGCTTGTTTTTAATGCAAACGGAGTGGCCCTGCTTAACGGGATTGGACTTATAATCCTTTACCCGGTCTGCTCAACTCCTCAATATTTGGTCCGGTACGCGCGCTTGACGAACATCTGTCGCGATGAGTGAGAATGGATTCGCCACGTACTAATGTGAAATTTTTTTTAGTTATGTTTGTCAAGCACAACTTAGGATCACAACTCCGTCTACCTCAGTCGATATCTCCGGTAGCTCGGATGACTGGCCAAGAATCCGATGACAAACCACGGTTTTGGCAAAGGTAGCATTTAGCAGTTTTTATTTATCCACAGATATGATATCTCGCATGTGTGCGTATCTGTGCAAGGGTATGATTTTGAACAAGGCTCACTACACCTTTAGCAAGGAAGGATCAATTCCTGCTCCTGTCATATCAATTTGATGCAGGGTAAAAAATGTTAGGGATATAACCCTGCAGTTCTCGGGTTGCAGCCCATTGCACCGAAGGTGCATCGCAGTCTTTGGGATGCAGCCCTGCAGTTCTTGGGATGCAGCCCTGCAGTTCTTGGGATGCAGCCCTGATATATATATGTGACCGATGGACGAAAACCTCTTGGGTACATGTTTCCATGGCCTGATTTTTATATGGTCGACAATTTTTGGCAAAAAGTCATTGGCTATCAGCTTTTGACTTAGAAGCCACAATGTTATAGAAGCTGCGACCTATTGTAACCATATGCGGTAGTTATGCCTTCAGCATACGTTGACAATATGATTATGTGGAACTTATAATCCCACTTAAGTTGCATCATGATAAATTTATCCAGGTGTTAACAAGTGTTCAGGATTTGATAAGGGGTTGACGCCCCACAAGCCAAAGGTCACTGTCTCATAAGGCTCGCCTCAAGTGTGCGGCTTTGAGGATTAGTGTCCTGGCGAGGCACAGTCATGATGCTTCCTAGTCCATAATGGAACTGGAAATGAGAATGCTCAAGATATCCGAAGACAGGAAGGCTTTTGGTTGGCCAGAATTACTGTCAAGATGCTTAACTTTGATGGAATGGCATTCGGATACAAACTGTGCAACCATGCATGTGATTTATGCATTGGTGTATGACTTTGATGAATTGTCTCTTGTCGTGAACCTGGAAGGAATGACGGGCAAATAGCTAGAGTGGCGGATTTACTCACTCGGCTTTTCTGTTATGGAATTCGATGCCTGATGGCACAACTAGCAATCCTTTGCTCAGATGCTTTCCTTAAGACATTGGCAACAACTTGTGTGCCAGCTTCTCTAGATTTGGGGAGAAACCATGGATCAACAATTCATTAATCAAAACACATGTATCAAGGTTGATTCATCGAATCCTTCAACTCTTGAATTTCGACAATCAGCATCTCAGGCTGTTGACGTCAAAGTGATGGTCGTAAGCTTATAATATAGCTTATTCACCTTTGAAAAACCATCGTTCTCCAGTATCAGTGCCCTTCATATAATATGATAGAGCCGGAGAAATATGCATCTATGATTTCTTCATAATGAACTTCATGTGTTAGTAAGTCAAATAAGACTTCATTTGATGTTTCAATCGGCATGATGTACCGTGTCATCAATTTTATGGCTGCTATACACAGATGCTGGAACTTTTGATAAGATCTTTAATTTTCCAAGCAAAATCACAATGATGTAAGGTGTGGCAGCTGTATGAAAATGAATGAATCTATACTCTTCCTTCCCCTCGCAAAAAGAGATGTATCAAACCAATCAGATGGTGATGGAGGATGTTATTCAATCATTATGTTATGTGAAAAATGATTTGATAGAGAATCAGACTGAGATTACTCATCGAATGCTTTAGAGGTAACAATGTCAATCTGAACATTGATTCTCTCTACGTCATATTGGCAATATGCCTGACGTTTTTGAATGTGGCAAATGCCAGATGATGTCAAATGCAGTCGTTGGGTTGCAGCCCACATACTTTGTCAGTTTAGGGTCAATATAGTGTACCCAATTTTAGACAATGGTTCTGGAAAATGATTGTCATGATGAACAAAGAAATCAGTGATGGTACCGAAGTTAACTTTGGTATCGAAGCTAATGGAGAGTCGATCAAGAAGTGTCCGTAATGACAACAAATTACTACGAGTTATATTTTCGTAGTTGATGGATGGCTGACATGTCATTTCATTATGAATAGAACATGGCATTGCCTAGTGATATGTGTATATTCTTCAGCACATGATCACTTATCTCAATAGTGCCCATTTTATTTTGCAGATTGCGGGTTTTCCAAGACTTCGTGGCCTAATGGATGAGGCAACAAATTTCTAAACATTCCAGAATGAACTTTCAAAGAGTTTTCATTTCTTAATGAAGCATGCTTGTCTTATGTGCCAAAATGCAGAGCTGATGATCTTTGTTGCACTTCAATTGTTTAATGTGCACTAATGAAATGTCTCGTGATATATAATCTCACAGAATAGGCTTTGCTCAATGGCGATATGATCAGATATGTAATGATCAATGAAGACAAGATGGTTGGTATGGCTCATTCAGTAGGCATAATTACCTCAAAGAGATGCCAATACACGGATACATATCAAGACATAAGGGCAATAGGCTTATTGTATAGCCTTCAAGGTAGCTAGCATTTATGCTGCATTGGTCAGCTCAGTGGCTTTGACCTTTTTAGGTGTTGTACTCAGGCTGTAGCCTGCATATTGCATTGAGTACTCTTGACACCTTTAATGATACAATCAGATGATATGTATGAAATATCAAGAATGGTTGCCCTTTTTCAATGATCATCGGTGGCAGAGGCTATAGTGCTTGCACCGTGTCAGTATACAATTCTAGTCTGGATACATGCTAGACCAGATGTATACAATGTCTAGGTCTTCAAAATCAAGCTCATATGTATGTCATGGCTGATGACCTTAGAAATGTTTGATACTTATATGTGTCAACTTCATGGAGTTCTGCATGGTTTGACTGTATATAGTCAGGCTTACCAAAGCAAAAACGATGATGCAACTTAATTGTTTTATTTTATTATTTGTCTTTATTATCTATTTGGTTTTTAGTTGTATTTTTAGCTTACCATCTTCCCCCCTCAAGGAAGTGTATTGCTAGGCGGTTGTCAAGCGCCGTTTAAATACAACAGAGGTCCGACCTCTATGTGATGACGTGATAGCTTACTATGAAGCTGGATAGCAGTTCTCGGGATGCAGCCCCTTGCACCGAAGGTGCATTGCAGTTCTTGGGATGCAGCCCGAATTCACGTCATCAGCGTGGGTCATATAGTGCCCATGCATGTGCTGTATAAAATACAACACTACCCTCCAGCAGCGAAGTGGTTTGCTATTACCATTATCGTATGCTGTGGGATGTCAATATATGATCAGAGAGCATGGATATATATATATATGTACCATGTTTGTCAATATCGGAGAGACTATGTCTTCTTTAAAATCCTTATGACTATATATATAATGGTGGTATACTGATGTCAACACCTTCTCTCTGAGTGATTGATTTCAGATGTGATGTCGTGGCAAAAAATATGTCCACGTCATTGGCACGAGTCATGTTGTGTCCATGTATACACGATCTTAGCGCAGGTCACAATACAGTGCCCGAGCATACGCGATTTTAGCGTAGGTCACATTGTGCCTCTGTTTATTACATCTGATAATATATGTTACTCATCTTTGTGAGTCTAGACAACATTGTGCTGATTGCAATGCTTTCTCTGGTGACTTATATATCACAGATTATACCAATGTGGTGATCAGTCCAGTGCAATATTTTGTCACCGGAATGTACAGGGATTGTGAATGATTGCAATCCAGCCGGAGAATAATCTCAACAGCTTATTCTGTACTAATGAATTCATCGGAGTTATACTTATTTCGACGATTCAAAAACCCATGTCATTGTAGTGACGACATCTCATATGAATATATAGGGTTTTTATCAGAATGCTTTTATGTGATGTCAACATTTATGAACAATTCACTTGCATCTTAGGATCAAAGGAGTTACGCTTGGAAGGTCTTGCATGATGGTCACCAACAGTTATCAGCTGTTATTCAGGTGCCAAATTCTGCCTTCAGCACTGGGACTACATCAACCAGTCTTACAGCGATGCACTTGTCCTTCCCACTCTTATATACAGCTATAGTGCCAAAGTATATCTGGTGGGATATATATATATATACATTATATAACTATCATCTTCTGATCCAGGAAATGCAATTAAGCATGGTATCAGGTTATATGTTATGTATATAGTTCAGCATTCCAAACTTACTCGAGAATGTAAATGCTGAGCAAGAGTCAACTTATAGTCATTGGGATATAGTTTCCCATCCAAGTTTACACTTTATTAGTGATAGTGGATTTAACGTTGTACAGATTTCAACGTTATTTGTGGATGCAGTGATTTTATCAAAAGCAATCTATCAGAAATCACCAGATCGGAATATGAAATGGATATGTGTGAATCCTATCCACCTTCTTCCCCCCTTGAGGAAGTGTGAATCAAGGCACGGTATCGATAACTGTCGATAACTGATATATCGATATATCGGTAATATCGCTATCAATCGATACCTTTTTATGTCGGTATCGGAATATCACTATCGACTAATATTGCATTGCGTACTATTGGTATCGACTAATAGGTTGAGGACGAATATTGCAATCGACTAATGCCACGTTTGCACTTATCGGTATCAACTGATACCAAATCAATGACATATCGGAAATAATATCGGAAAATCGGAAAATCGGTATCGATCTTTGGATCGCACTCCACTCTGCTTTCATTCGTCCATATTGCCATTCTCCTATGGCGTTAAGGTTTCATCGACTTACGGAATGAGTATGTAATTTTCGGACCCCGCATCGAAGCATCGATCCGCCCCTTGCCACCCCATATATACGTAATTCGAGTGGGTGTTTCGGACCAATTGTCTCATTTGTCAATTAAAATATTATGGCTCGAACTCGCGGACCTAAACGTAGAAAGGCGAATCACACAGACGTTGTGTTGGTTGCCCAAGGCAAAGGATTGGTCAAACGCACTCAGAATCATCCGTATGACTCCGCTGGGAGTGACGATGTGGAATACCAAGTGAGGGAAATCAAAGCGCACAGGAAGTGCTACGGCGTAGACCAGTATCTCGTCGGCTGGGAGGGGTTAGCAACTCAGCACGATACGTGGGAGCCCGTGGAGAACCTGCCAGGTTCGGAAGACGCTATCACAGCGTTCTGCAAGGAGCAAGCCGAGAAAGCCGCGGAGTCTGAGGCTAGAGAGGCAGGGAATAAACGTAAACGCTTGTCGACAGCTAGAAGTGCACCCAACGCCGATGGCGATGAAAGAGATGATGCACCAGGTATGAAACGACGGAAGACTCCCCTTCACTATTTACGCGCCGACCCGCTTCGTTGTGTGTGTGTGCGTATAACAATTATCTAACTTTCGTTGGATGACCACAGAAGTTGAGGAAGATGGACAGCTACTCGACCCCAAGAACGGCAAAACGAAGCGTAGGGCTAAGGTGTGGGGCTACTTCTGGATCATCAAGACCGACGGTCGTGTCACGCATACGACGGTTTGCAAGTTGTGTGGCCCGAACACTACCCCTGCAGCTTATTGTGGCAACACAAGCAATATGCGCAGTCATCTCTCACACGTCCATCAAGATGCATTCTGCCAGTTGGTCCTCGCTGAGAAGAAGGCCGAGGGCGTCAGCGTCGAGAGCAGCAACTTTGGGCATGATACTCCTGATACTGGGACTATCGAGGCCATGCTCCCCCAAGTTTCAACTGAGAAACGTGACGTTCTACATAAGAAGTTCGCGCTATGGATCGTAAGGAGGCGTAGGTGCGTGCCCTACAATTTCGGAACACGCAGCTTTGTGAACTTTGTTTGCCTTTGTTCTCGGTGCGTGTGCAATATGCATTCTTTCGTGCTCAGAGAATCAATCACGAGTAATCGTATTTTTGTATGCCTTCTGTTCATTCGCAAATTATAATCATATCGTATAGATGCATGATTGCATACATATCGCATGCGACTGCGGCGATCATCCGTGTATATGTAGCATATCACGCGACATGCATCGTGCATTTCGCATCGATACCGCATGCGCGATTATCATCAATTACGTGCGTCGTCGCATTCAGTGTCGACAACGGATCCGGGTCCAATCCGAATTCGTAGGACGGATCCAGAAATCTTTCAGGCTTCGACGCTTCGGATCCAGCAATTTGTCTGAATCGGTTCGTATCTGTACCTGTCGGAGCCAACGAAAATCAGGCTTCGTTCGAACGGATACACGAAATTTCAGGATTGTCACTGTATCCGTACTCAAAAATCCAGAAAATGTCTGGATTAGTCTCCGTGGATCCGTTATATTCCATGCTGCCGAACGAAAAGTCAAATGTCAAATTATCAATTGTGATATGAATTTCGATTGTCAAGGGATATACACTAATCAAAATGCGTGGGCAAATGTCACGGATTTATCCTCTTAGCACATCTGGGAAAGCAGGGCCATATTGGCAAACACCCTAAAGGATGTGGGTTCAAATTTTTACTTGGCAGGTTTGGATTCGCAGAATCGTCGGAATTGACGGATTTTTTACGGATCAGGATTCGATGCTTCGAATCCAGTAGAATTTCAGGATCTTCCCGTATCTGTATCTTTCGAAGCCGCTTAAATTGAGGATTCGATAGGTCGAATTCTGATTTGTGTCTGGATCCGGAGCAACGAATCCGGATCCGTTGTCCACACTGGTCGCATTCGTCATCGTATCTCTCGCATGCGACTGCGGCGATCATCCATGTACTATATATGTAGCATATCATGCGACATGCATCGTACATTTCGCATCGATACCGCATGCGCGATTATCATTAATTATGTGCGTCGTCGCATTCGTCATCGCATCTCTCGCATGCGACTGCGGCGGTCATCCGTATATGTAGCACATCATGCGACATGCATCGTGCATTTCGCATCGATACCGCATGCGCGATTATCATCAATTATGTGCGTCGTCGCATTCGTCATCGCATCTCTCGCATGCGATTGCGGCGATCAACCGTGTGGATATGTAGCATATCATGCGACATGCATCGTGCATTTCGCATCGATACCGCATGCGCGATTATCATCAATTGCGTGCGTCGTCGCATTCGTCATCGCATCTCTCGCATGCGACTGCGGCGATCATCCATGTACTATATATGTAGCATATCATGCGACATGCATCGTACATTTCGCATCGATACCGCATGCGCGATTATCATTAATTATGTGCGTCGTCGCATTCGTCATCGCATCTCTCGCATGCGACTGCGGCGGTCATCCATGTACTGTATATGTAGCATATCATGCGACATGCATCGTGCATTTCGCATCGATACCGCATGCGCGATTATCATCAATTATGTGCGTCGTCGCATTCGTCATCGCATCTCTCGCATGCGACTGCGGCGATCAACCGTGTGGATATGTAGCAAAGCATGCGACATGCATCGTGCATTTCGCATCGATACCGCATGCGCGATTATCATCAATTATGTGCGTCGTCGCATTCGTCATCGCATCTCTCGCATGCGACTGCGGCGATCATCCATGTACTATATATGTAGCATATCATGCGACATGCATCGTACATTTCGCATCGATACTGCATGCGCGATTATCATTAATTATGTGCGTCGTCGCATTCGTCATCGCATCTCTCGCATGCGACTGCGGCGATCAACCGTGTGGATGCGACTGGGGACGTATGCATTGCACGCAGATCGCTATCTATTGGCGAGACCGATAGCGAACTCCGCGATATTTTTGACTACATATTTCAAGGCGGATATACTCTGCCGACGTACAAGCTCGTCGTGCAAAAGGTCCTCGAGCTATCCGCGGAGGGGAGGGAACGAACGCGTGATGTATTGTTGGCTTTGCTCGAAGAGGGCATTCTGCCCAGCATCGCTGGCGACATATGGTCTGAAGGGGGCATTAGTCTTTTCGGCATTATTGCATATTGGTTGGACGCTGACTTCACACTGCAACAAAGATTGTTGGCTGCTGTGCCGTTTTCTGATGTTCGTCACACTGCCGCCGAGATTCTCGTAGCCACTAAGAAAGCGTGTGCAGCGATGGGAGTGGGTGTTTTTGACGACGAGAAGGACACTGTGTGCGAGTTTGTGCACTGCACAGCATCGGACTCTGCTTCGAACATCGTTTCTGGGTGGGGGGCTTTCGATGGCCACGAGTGCAACTGCCACTTACTGGCGTTGTGTGTGCTCGAGTTTTTGAAAAGCCACGGTGTGAAGGAGGTATTTAAGAGCCTACGTGGAATGTCTTCACACTTTAGCCACAACATCATTGCACACGTGCCAGTCGAAGCACGACCTGCCAGAGACTACGCCCCCCAAAGATAACGACACCCGCACTGGTTGGAGTGGTGCCTACCTCCAAAGTGCTTGGTATCGCCAACAACAGGTGCGCATGCCGACATACGTGAGTGCGTGTATCTGCAATCATAATTTCATGTATTTTACTTACGAATGCCTCGGGAAGTCTACCTTTACCAGGTGCATACGTACGTATTACTAAAGTGTGAAGTGTGTTCATATACGACGGAGAGCGTATGTTAATAAGACATAGGTGTGTGGTGTTGGGCACGATTGTCTCAGGAGGCAGTAAGGATGTACGACCTCGAAAATCCCCGGAAAGCGGCGAACGCGGCGGCCAACCCTGATGGAAGCGTATACAAGGATCACAAGCTGCTGGACGTTCAGTGGGACATTGTGAACGAGTCGGTCTACATCCTAAACTTGACCACGGAGTGCATTAACTTGCTGCAAGGAACGGACTATCCCACTGCCAACCTTGTCTTGCCCCTCATTGGTTCTCTCGCTTTCAAGTTGCACGCTCTCACGCCAGTGAAGTATGAGAAGCAAGTGAGGGACATCTACAATGAGGCGGTTAAAATAGCTCGTGAACAATTGTACCAAGCAGTGTGCCGCCGTTACTTCAACGGACTTATGGAGTGTAAGCTGGAGGATTTCTGCGTCGCTACATTTCTGGATCCACGTTACAAGGACTTTGAGTTCAAGTATGTAAATAAATGGAATAAGGGTGCGTCTAATTAGTTGTGATGTGCATAACATAACTTGTAAAACACTAACTTTGTGTTTAGCACTTTTTGCAAGTGAAGGATTGTGGAAGTTGTTTGTGGATTGACGGTGTGCTTACATGTCGCGGTGGCAGGTACCTTAACGGTGGAGAAGGCCCAAGGGTGGGCCCGTAGTTGTTGGCAGAATGACTGGCGACCTATTGCTCAGAACGGTTCGTTGCAGGATCCCGCCTCGGTGTCGATGGTTAGTGTGCCACGGAGGTCTGCCCCTGCCAAGAAGAGAACCGTGACGACTGTGGCCAGCTTTTTAGATAGTGATAGTGAGGATGATGAAGTGGGTGAGCTCATAGTGGCGGAAAGGGCTGAAGATGAATTTGAAAAGTACATGGCACTGCCTGCAGCAACAAAGCATGCGGACCCTCTAGTATGGTGGAAAGCTGCTGCTAAAAACCTCCCACACATGGCCAAGATGGCGAGGCAATTCCTGGCTGCTAGTACCGCAGGTGTGGAGCGTGCATTTAGCGCCTGCGGCCAAATGCATAGTGACCTTAGAAAGTGTCTAAAAGAGGGTACCATAGAGCACGCACTTATGGCAGCGATGAATTAGACTACTTTGTTATTACAATGTAGAGTGCTAGAGTCCAGCATTTGCATGGAACAATAATTATCGGAATAAGTCCGATATATCGATATATTAGTTTATTGGTATTACTCGATACCTATTTGTGCACCTATCACAATATCGCAATCGACTGATACCTGTTCTCCTAATATTGGTATCGGTTAATAGCTTAGGATGGCATATCGGTATCGACTAATTAAAAAAACTGGATATCGGTATCGACTAATACTTATTTTTGACTTATCGGAAAAAACTAATACCACCTAGAACCAACCGATACCGTGCCTTGGTGACTGGTATCCCGCGCACCGTCTCCGTCAGCTTTCGTGCATTTTGGTGCACTCCGTCATTTTTTTATAAGAATCCTTCTACACTCTGGCCAGCAGCGCCTCTGCTGCCGGGGGACCGCTTTACCGTACGGCATTTTTGACGTCACCACCGTTTTCCTCGTCAAAAACTGCCCCAATTTGACCTTTAGATCGTTCCATTCGCTTGATTTTTCGAGAAGATACCTTTTCACTTGGGAACCCTATCTTGGGGTTCGCAGAATTCTGCAGACAGCTGGCTGGAACTGTCATGTCCACAAAACGTCAGCGTGCACGTATGGCCGCTGTTCGTTCAGCGTTGCTCTCTCTCCGAGTGCATCGACATCCTTTTACCGCTGGTTATGTTCTGGTGGTGCCTGGTGGTGCTTGCGCACCAGGCACCAATCACAACGACAACATCCTAGACGACAACGACGAGACCAATGACTTCCACGACTTCGTCTCGCCACTTCCCTCACCTTCGCCTTGTGCCCCCAGTGGTCGCCATCTGGTGGTGTCTGGTGGTGCTATCACGACCGCTTCCCCCCTCTCCATCATCCCTTTCGAGTTCCTCCCCATGACCTCGATCACGTTCCCTCACCGCATTTTCCACCTTCCACCTCCCTATCCCCTCTTCAGCGACGCATTCGCTCTGGTGGTGCCAGGCCGCTTTTAGCTTTGGCACCGCGTGGGCATTGGCTGATTCATCGTTTTCGTGGCGCTCGAGGACTTCTGCAATCGAGAACTCCGCCGCCGCCATTCCGCAATCACGCCGCGGCTTTTAGATGCTTGCCCTATGTACTAGGAATTTAGGCAACGCCCCATGCACGGATGTGCTTCTAGTTGGGTTGAGAAAGGCCCCTTAGGCCTAAACATTCTAGTAACTTGGGTTAGGATTTAGGGTTTGCCTGCTTCGGGATGACCACTCACACCTTCGGGGTGAGGTGTTGTCACGGGGAAGCCGATTTCCCCCCCCCACTGTATGGGGGCCTGCTTCTCCTAGTATCACCCCTTGCTGCGTGTGTCACTGGTCGTGTGTCACCGTATGCCACTCACCTGCTAGAAAGCTCACTCCCGTAATCCTTCTATCAGTTTTGTTATCACCGGTTTCCCCACCACTGCTTTCTGAGTCCCTGTTGCAGTGAAACTGTTATATATATCCACAGAAATATATACCTATTTTCACCTGTTCTATCATTGAGCCGCATCGGGTCTCGAGTAGATCGCCTTGTTACAACAACACTTGTACCGCTCAATTGTACACCGTTCGCACACACACGCACACGGTGTCGCGAACCCGTGCACAGCGTGGGATCTAAGAAGCCACTCGTGGTCAGCGAGCACAAATGCACTTCCCACTTCACAGCCCGAACTCTATAGCCAGGCAAACTCTAACCAACCTCAATGTAGCACTGCAACTTTGCCTTATGTACTTGTGGAAATTTTAAAGTTTTTTAGCACACCATATATGCCTCATGGGTATATTTTCGTCCAGAATAAAAATAAACGTGTGATTCGAACTAAGGGTCGCAGTTCGAAACGTTCCGCAAGCGCATCGCGACCCTTCCAATAACTTGATAACTCTTTAGAACTGTGATAATTCAAAAAAAAACTTCTCCGCCCGGTTTACCCTAAAAAACGCAGTTTTTCACACAATAAAAATGCGTTAATATTTTAGTTTTTAGAAATATTTTCGCGACCTTAAGGTATATTTTGACTCCCACTTTGACCTGTTTGCCTCACTATGCCTCTTTCTCGCCAAAACCCTGCCTTGCGGCGTGATTTTCGTTACGCTTTTTATTGATATGTGATATGCGATAAAAAGACCAGTATTTTTAGCTACGGCTCAGATTCCGGAAAATACCATAATTACTGGCGAAGCTAGGGGGTACGCTCCCCAGTGAGGAACCTGTACCATACTTGAGCGACTTACAGCCGTAAAAAGGCAAAAGAAAAACATTAATATGAGAGCGCCACTTGTGTGTTGGTGTCTTCTGGTAGTAATTATGGAGACAAACAACATTATGGACAGCGAAAGTGAGCCCTCACTCCAGAGACCTCCAGAGCCAGCGCAAACAGCAGTTCACAAAATCTCGGACACATTCAACCACGCAAAGCAGATCGAGGGAGCAATCCAGAGAAGGATCGAGGATTGGTCAAACGCTTTAGGAAAGGATACATTCCACAATCTCATCTTCAAACATTTCAAAGAGAAAGTCGTCCAGTTTCACGGAACATAATACGACCTCGGGATTTTCTATGGGAACATCAAAACAATCAGCGGTGTCGTTGGATACATTTCCTACGTGGTCAAATACCTAACTAAACTCTGCATCATCGTAGGCGAAGGCACTGGAGAGACAGTCTCAATTAACGAACCGTTGATCAAATCCAGAGTCGAAAAGCTTTCCACACAGTTCAAAGCAGCAATACTCCCAGAACACGTTGTCGGCACAATCGACCGCCTTCTCACACTCAACCTGTACTTTCCAATCTTAGAAGCCACACAGCGAGAAATTTCAGTTTTGGAAGCAGCAGCAAAAAGCGCAAACAGCAACCCAGTCCCTTCAGCGCAAACAGCGAGTGCAGCCTTTCCACTTCTCGCCTCCCCATCAGTTGGTATGTTGGATCTGCGAGACGACGCGTAAGAAGAGTGGGAAGAAACAGAAAACAGAGGTGAGTGTAAAATTGTACTTCTCCTTAAGCCACTGCTTGTGAACTGTAGTGCATTAGGAAATAGCACTCCTCTGTGCATCTGCTTTAAGTCAGAAGATAGGGGTAACTGCGGTGTTCCATACATTGCGCGCACACCAGATAGGACGAACACATTGCACGTGCCAAAGCATTCACACCGTATTCCTAAAAGCATACATCTTTCAGAAACAAAGGGCTTTCCTATGTCAATTTCACCTGCTAACGGTGAGCACTCGCGCAAGCACTGTTATTTTTCCACAGATGAATACGGAAACGCAAACCTCACGGGCATCTTTCAGAGTTCTCTTGTCGAACACGAAGAGTCAGGAGACTTTGACCCGACGGCAATTTTGCGCGCCCAAAACTACACCGCAGAACTCGGAAATCGAACTGACATAGTCGAAGGGCACGAAGGTGACCTGTCAAACGAAGATTTCATCCAGACCTTAAAGCTCACACGTATGGAAGTGTCCGACCGCAAGAAGTTTTCCGACAGGGAGATTAGCGAGGCCACGAGACAGATCACCCAGATGCTTGAGCGCCTTTCACTTGACATCTCTCATCTCAGTGTGAAAGGCTTAGATAGGGTGGACGAAAGTGGTGCAGACAGCAAAACTCCCTTTATTCTTGTGCGGGTTAAATCAGAGAGTGAAGGTAAAGCTATTTTGGAGAAAGCTATTTTTGTCATCGACGACCGCCGCTTTCTTGCATCGCCCAAGTCAAACAGACTTGTTAGGTTCAACCTGCTTTTTGTCGCGGCAGCTGCAAATCTTCAAGTCACCACAGAAAGAATAGTTCATCAGTTTCTGACCGGCACTGTTTTCTCTGAATTTGTCTCGAGAATCGTCTAAACTCAAACCTATAGTGAGACCACAAAGAGTGGCACGAGATGCATCCGAAGGTTCTATGCCATTCTTCGTTCGCCGCTTGGACCCGCACCAGAACCCAACGTGCTAGATGGCACCAACCCAGAACATCAGGTTTGCTACTTCCAACACAATATGCTCTGGATCCTTTGGGAATTCTCTACATCACACCGTGCAGTGCGTGGGAGTGCAACAGGTGTACGGAATCCACTCAGTAAAAAATACGGTCACTTATCCAGAATATGCCCTGAAGTTCAATCCAAAGGAAAGGGTAAAGGAAAAGGGAAGCGAAAGGGAAGATCCCCCACCGCAGGTGTCAAAGGCCTGGGATCACGCGGTGCAGGTTCCGCGCGGTGGGAGCAGAATCGTGCTCGGGCAGAAAAAAGAAAATCCGAGCCGGCATCCCAAAGCCCAGCCCACAAACAATCTTCTGGTGCCGAAAGAAAAGAGGAAATTGCCACCGCGGCGAGACTTGGTGGTTCTAACATTTCTGGCAGATATTGACGTGTCTTTGAAAGTGCTTACTGCAAGACAACGGGAATATCCCGTGACACAATCCCTGACACAGCCCACTACTGTCTGCTGATCTTACCGATTGAGATCCCTTTTTCTTTAGCTACTTACAAATAGCTTTCTGGCTGCACGACCAATAGCTTGCAAGAGCTTTCTAGAGATAACCAACTACATCCAGCTGGTAGGGTATGATTAATAACCCCTGGTTTCTTCTCTTCTCATACAGATACTTGGTAAGCATTCAAACTGTTTTTTAGCTTGCCTTGGTACTGTTTTTTCACCTTTAGCATCCTTCACTCAAAGCTTTGCCATACTGAATTGCTTGCCTTCATTTCACGGTACAAATTGTCAAAGCCTCCCACCACCACTCACTCATAAAACAGTTTCGGAAACCCATAAAAGCATAACTGTTACACAAAGTAATCCCACTTGCGTTTGCTATGTTAAAACTCTCCTTCCGACCGCAAACAATTTCACCCGTGACACCCAGATTGTTAAATCCACACACGGTACAAAAACTACAGTAGTGTAATAAGTCAGCCATATGATAGAATATATTTCACTGTGTCACCAGTAAACACCGCAAACACACAGCATACCCACAATACAGCCACGGATAAATCAACATACAACTCAGTTGGTCCCACTTTCTACCTTAACCGATACGGCAATGCAAGCACCAGAAATAGTTATGATAAAGTCTGTGTAATTTACCCGATGCGGTCTGTTAACTTAACACAATATTTTTATCAAATATTAATGCTGCAACTGTATAACTTAACACGGCTATCAGATAACTTAACTCAAACCACACAAAACCATATGCGGATAACATAACACAAGTCACAAATACCCTAACACGGTACACAGATAACCTACAACATGTGGGATATATAGTACCGACTATTGATAAAAACTTGAAGCGGTCTTCGGATAAACAAACTCTGAGTTCAATAAACTCGATGCGGCATACGGTTAACCTAAAGCGGTGCCCTGATAACTTTGATAAGTCAACAAATAACCTAATGCGGACTGTCTCAGACCTCAAGCGGTCTACGACAGGGTTACCACGTCCCGCAGATAACTTGAAACGGAATACAGATAAACCAATAGGGGCAACCAATAACTTTAAGCGGTCTACGGATAAACAACCACGGGGCTCGGGCAACCCGAAGCGGCACACGGCCAACTTAACACGGCGGTTAGATAACTTAAATAAGCTCATAGACAACCTGATGCGGTCTGCTTTTAAATTTAAGCGGTTCCCGGATAACTTGTCTAGGCTTACTAATAACTTAATACGGAATGCGGTCAAGCAGCCCACGGATAAACCAACATGGAGCTCGGAAAATTTAAAGCGGTGTACCGCAAATTTAACGCGGTGGTCAGATAATTTAAAAAGCCTACTTTTAAGCCGATACAGCCTGCTTTCAACTTTAGGCGGTCCTCAGTAAGCTCTCCACGACTTTTAGTTACCCCGTACGGGAGTACGGTCAAACTGACATGGACTGCAAATAATTTTATGCGGTCAGTCGGGGAAATGGCACGACACCCTGAGAACTTAAGACTGTACATAGAAAACACAGCATGGGCCGCATTAGATGTTAAATGGAAAATATAATAATTGATAAAGACAGAAGCGGCAGCATAATTATGACATATTACATAATGCGGCATGTTTTGAGATGTGAGAAAAATTATATCAAAACACGAGCGGAACTGCAAGCAACTATGGGGATTACTTATGGGCCCTTTATTATGCTTTTCCACCTAATGACGGGACTGAGCAAAATCGCAGCTAAACCCTATACAATATTTCCCGGGACCTAGAGTCATCATAAACCTAGCCCACAAAAGACCAAAGGCCTGCAAAAGGATAAGTAAGAACGCCTTGAAGTACATGATCCAAAACCCCAAAATGGTATGGCTTTGGGAGAGGACTCAGACCATAAATACAAAGAAACCAAAAATGAATTCATCTTTAAGTATGATTCGACACAAAGCCCACCGCAAGAAGGCAAGCAATAACAAACAACATAATGTGTCAGAACCCGAACAGATGTTAAGCGGTGGAGCAAGCACCGAAGATAATACGGTAGATGAAAATAAAATGGATACCGAATCAATTCACTCAGATAAGGGGTGGTGAAATGCAACCCATGCTGGTGATGCAATGAGAACTCGGGACCCGAGTACCATTGCCCCTATGGATCTCACAGACATGATGCTAAAGATGACAATGAAGGACCAAAATCTCACACAACTCGTTATCAGTAGACTCAAGAAATATGGTCACACACAAATAGGCATGTGTGACAATATACATTGGCGTCTCTTCATGATCCGTTTATCATTATCTGGGAAAATTGAAGCTTACATAATTATATGACCCCTTAGGAGATAAAGCGGAAAGAGAAATCATTGATATGATCGTGGTAGTACTCAGAATCTGGCTGGAAAATCGTGAAGTCACCACAGAGTATAAGGAATCTACAATTACCATTAGCAAGGATACATTTCAAACAGATACATACAACCAGCGTGTATTGCTTATTTTTTTCTTTACGGCCCGCAATCAGCAAATCCACTGGGCCGCTTTCGGCCAATACGGCCAGTCTCCAAAATTGCCCGCCCGAAAATTTAATTTTAAGTATGGTGATATTGTAAAAATCGCACAATTTTGCATAAATTTTGGTATTTTCATATCAAACGTCACGGCCCGCATCCATATATTCCATCGGCCCGCATGCGGCCCGGAGTGGTGAACTACGGCCCCGGGCCGGCCCGCCACGGTAAGCAATATACTCTGCATACAACTGTGGCACATGGGTAGCAAAAACTGCATTCAGATGGGCTCAATGGAATAGAGGTTTCCATCAGACCTCATTTTTTGAGTATCTAAAGTATGACCTGTGCAGCGGGGAGCATGGTGACATAACCTTGCAAAAGGAAATACACAGATACCGTTTAGAAATCAGGAAAGAAGTAGGATTGCTGGACAAAGCCACTCACAACACACCCGAGCCCAATAACTTGAAGTCTACTGGAAATGACACTGTAAACAAAGGCCTAAATATGACCCCATCTCCCCACCATATTCTCACACGGAAAGGAGCTACATCCAAAAAGCAGATAGAAACTTTGATAGAAACTTTTAGACTGGGGTGGAAGACACACACCACCAATGGAACAATTGTTTCAGAAGCCATCGAATCACATAGGCAATATCATCACACCTCGGACACGGGAAACATCAACATACAAATTCATCTTCTTGTGACCAATGAAATATGGTCAACCGCAGTCCATATCATTCCAGAAAGAAAATATTATTTATTGTGATTTTGATATCTCAACCAATAAACACCAGAAAGACATGTTTACACCTCTTCCTCAAGACATAACTGTGCACCGCATAATAAACCTGAAACTGGGAGTACGTCAAGGTTGGGTTTGCGCGGAGTCGGAAATTGCAAAAACTTTTCAAAATCTAGATCTCGAGATATGAGCGATTTAAGTATGTGCTTAAGTATGGTTAAGTATGGTTAAGTATGGGAGGTGACCGAGCGGTATCAGCCATAACTTTTGCATAACTTGCTCAATTCGGCTCCCGAAGTGCGCAACATGTTTAGATTGCTTTGGTCGAGCTGTTTATCGAATAAAATAATTTGAAAAGTTCTTTTTTTTTGCAATTTTCGACTCCGCGCAAACCCAACCTTGACATCCGAATAACATGGGGGTTTTTAATTTTGCACTAGCCCACAAAGCCTCTCACATCCTGCACAGCACTAAATTCTTCTCTGCAACACAATTAAACAGAGATCTGCTACACGAACTTGAAAACCTAAATTTTATTAGAATTCTTCCACAAACGGGCAGAGAAGCTAGGATAACCAAACACGAAAATAACAAAGCCATTTCGACTATACGACAATCACTAAGAATTCACCTCCCGAAAACTGATACACATCCAACAAGGCCAAGTCCCGAAAACCAAGACCGAAAGACTACCGACACTGCTTATAATCGCCTTATCTCAGGTAAAGGAAAGCACTCTTGTGAACCCCCCACCTATGGATACCGCAGGAAACACTCTCATAAACAAAAGAGAATAATCCTAAAAATCAAATGCACAAACAAAATCTTTGATTGTGAGAACATCTATGACGTAGATGGCAGGTGCATACTACAAAAAGCAAAACACAAAAGGGTCATTAAACAGTCAGAAGAAATATACCGACTTACAAAACTACAACTAGCACAACACTCGGAAAACTTGATTATAATGGGTATGAATATGAGAGGCCTCCGACACCACAAAGAAGATAAAGACAGCTTGGCTAAATTAGAAACAATCTGCAATCTGTTAATTGACAAACGGGCCAACATAATATGTATATCAGAAACCAAGGTGAATACTGAAAACCTTGCACTAATTAAAACCCTAATGACACAAAAAGGAATTCAATTTCGCACATCTCATGTAAATGAAAGAGCTTCCATAGGCTCCATGATCCTATGGAATCCGAAAAGTTTACCACTATCCACCTTGGTCACCACAATTGATGGAGATGCCAATAGAGCAGTAATGACCAAATTTTCAGGAAAGAACGGGTTTGAACTATACATAGCCAGCGGCTATATGAACGATGCCACACTAGTAGATGAACAAGTGGAATTATATGACACACTCACTGACTGGGCAGGAAAGGCGGGAAATAATTCAAATAAGGCCTACATAGAGATAGGTGACAAAAATTGCACCATCACCCCAAATCAGCGGGTGTCAGGTGGAAATTACATGTCATATCAAGAGCATGTTGAGATAAATAAGCATCTTTTAACTTATTTCAACAATGACAGATGTTCTCTTAAGGAATCGATAATGGACCGTAACCCGAACACAGAAATCTTCACACATGTTATATCCAAAACCTCAAAAGCAAAACTTACCCATATCATGGCCAACACAACTATGGCAGAAATGACAGTTAAATCTGGATGGACAGAGGAAAACCCTTATATCATCTCCGATCACGGGATAGTATGGGCTGAATTTAAACTCCATCAAGACAATACTAAACCTGAGATATCCTAGATCCTAGATATCTAGATGCCAACACCTAGATTCAATGGTGCCAAGGAAATCACACATGATGAATACCCAGGGTATCCAATCAGAATGATAAACAAAAATACGGATACAAAAAAGAAAATCGACAAGAAAGAGATTGCAGGACTTCTTGAAGCAAACGGATACAGCACGAATGAACTTGTGCACATATGCATCAATAGAAACAAAGCAAGAGCCGCAATCAGCACCATCAAGGGTGACACCACTGATCTCGATCTAAGACGTGTAAATACAGACGGCAGCCCCATAACAGTGAACAAGCTCATAGCAAAAAGTGAAGAGACAGATAACATAGAACAATGTCTATAATGGCACAACAAACCCAAAGAATGGTGGATTCACCTTAATGAGTAAATCCGGCAGATGGGGGGCTACTTACGATTGCCCCCTGATTTTTTTTTTGTGCCCCCTGAAAAATTGCCCCCTGAAAATGGTTTTCAGGGCCTGGAAAATGGTTTTCAGGGCCTGAAAATGGCTTTCAGGGCCTGAAAATGGTTTTCACACTTCACCAAGGCGAGCCACCCTGCGCACAACACCCCTCACCAAGGCGCGCCACCCTGCGCACAACACCCTCACCAAGTGCCACCCGCGCACAACACCCCTCACCAAGGCGCGCCACCGCTCACCACACCCTCACCAAGGCGCGCCACCCCGCTCAACACACCCTCACCAAGGCGCGCCACCCCTGCTCACCACACCTTCACCAAGGCGCGCCACCCCGCGCACAACACCCCTCACCAAGGCGCGCCACCCCGCGCACAACACCCCTCCCTACAAATTATTGGCCTTTTTACACGCGTGGAAAACCGTCCGTCCGACGCGTGGACAGCGTACGGACACCCTGTGGACGCTTTTTTTGCTAAATCCACACGTGTGAAATTGTCTAATTTGTAAAAGTGATGTTCATACGGTGTCCATACGATAAATCCACACGTCGTCCGTACGTGCGCATCCGTGTGGACGACGTATGCTAGTTTACCTGATTTTATTACGCGTGTGGACGCTCCGACCGTATGGACAGGTGCCGTCCATACGCATGAACCACTGGAAAATGTTGTCCACACGTGCGGACTGCGAGAAATGCCGCTTCTACCCCTCCTCGGCCATATGGACACCATGGGGACGTGTCCCTGGACCGTACCCACGCGTACGGACGACGTGTGGACGGGCGTATGGACAGTGTGAGGCCCGTGCGTGCCGTGCCACTCTTTTGCGCTTGTCCGCACGTGTGGACAGCCATTGCACCCGGGCCTGGGTGTACCCGAGCACTGCTTGCCCCCTCCTCAGCCATGTGGACACCATGTGGACGTGTCCCTGGACGTACTGATGCGTACGGACGACGTGTGGACGGGCGTATGGACAGTGTGAGGCCCGTGCCGTGCCACTCGTTTGCGCTTGTCCGCACGTGTGGACACCCATTGCACCCAGGCCTGGGTGTACCCGAGCATTTCCTTCCCCTTCATCAGCCACATGGACACCATGGGGACGTGTCCCTGGACCGTACCCACGCGTACGGACGACGTGTGGACGGGCGTATGGACAGTGTGAGGCCCGTGCCGTGCCACTCGTTTGCGCTTGTCCGCACGTGTGGACAGCCATTGCACCCGGGCCTGGGTGTACCCAAGCATTTCCTTCCCCTTCATCAGCCACATGGACACCATGGGGGCGTGTCCCTGGGTCGTACCGACGCGTACGGACGACGTGTGGACGGGCGTATGGACAGTGTGAGGCCCGTGCCGTGCCACTCGTTTGCGCGTGTCCGCACGTGTGGACAGCCATTGCACCCAGGCCTGGGTGTACCCGAGCATTTCCTTCCCCTTCATCAGCCACATGGACACCATGGGGGCGTGTCCCTGGGTCGTACCGCCGCGTACGAACGACGTGTGGACGGGCGTATGGACAGTGTGAGGCCCGTGCCGTGCCACTCGTTTGCGCTTGTCCGCACGTGTGGACAGCCATTGCACCCGGGCCTGGGTGTGCCCGAGCGTTGCTTGCCCCTTCATCAGCCATATATGGGCACCGCGGGGGCGTGTCAACGAACGAACTCATGCGTACGGACGACGTGTGGACAGACGTATGGACGATCGGAATTCGCCAATCCATACGTATGGACGTCAAAATTGAAGTTTGTTGAAACACGCGTGTGGACACATACATCCGCGCGTGTGGATAAGGGTTTACCCGTATGGATTAGCGGAATCATGCGTGTGAATACAGGTGTCCGCGCACATACGGTTTATTTACATATATAATACATCGTGTATCATCCGCAATCATCTGAATCAGATGAACTACTACGGTCATCCTCGCTACTACTGTTATCATCGATTTCACGGAAGAAATCCGCCTTGCGATCCAACACAACTTGCAAGCAATCAGTTCGTCGTCGAATGGCCAAAGGGACAACATTTCCTTTGTACCGGGCAAGCCAAGCCGGTATGAAAGGAACATCCTGAATTACCACTTGATTCTCAATGCCGTTTGCGCGAACGAATGGCTGAGACACGTCCCATGGCATGTCTTTGCGCAGGTAAATGTTCTTGCTGATATCGTCCGCAAGCGCAGCCGCCTTTGGGTACCAACGGGCCTTCAACAAAAAGATCTCGTGACCGGGAAGATCAAGCTTGACGATCTTCATGATTTCCCCATACCTATCTTCAACGTCATCGTCCGGTATCTCGCCTGTAAGAAGTTGAGCTGGAGTTGGCACTCCCGGACTTCGAAAGATGCTCTTGAAATACCGTTGACAACTCTTCAAACCAATGTCGCTGTCGTGCACTCGAAAATCTTCACGCCCAATCTTGATGCTAGGATACTCCGTCCACGGGGCGATCCCGGCCAAGGCGAAGGTCTGCTCCTCCTCGGTGAAAGGCTGAATCTGCAAAGTTCTTGGGCACCTTCTCCACGTGTCTGGTTGTAGAAACACCGGAACCACGTCATTCGTCATCGGCCTTCGACGACCCGCCCGTCGGTTGCGACGATTCCGTTGTCCAACGTTCCTGCATTCGCAAGCACACACGGGTGGACTCAATGTTCCGTACGTTGTCATACGGTGGCCGTACGCCGTCCGTACGCCGTCCACGTGGCGTTCGCACAATTTACAGACATGCACATAAGTTGGTACCTGTTGAATGAGTCGAGTGTGTCGTCGAACTTTTTGCACAGAGTGTCGTACTCGGGGAACTCGGTACGAAGGTAGACTTGAATCTTTTCTCTGTCATCTGTTGCGATTGACGCCGCGCAAGCGAATTAGTTGTCTCATAAGAAGACTGAAGAGAAAAAAAAAACGGACAATAGTGAAAACCCATCCGTACGTACGGACAGGTGTTCCACACATGTGGACGACGTCGTCCGCACGGTGGGCTCTTCGTCCACGCGCTTGGACAGGTGGTATTGACCAAACGGACAATAGTAAAGTACCGTCCGTGCGTATGAATCGCTGGCCACACGTGTGAACGGCTTCGTGCACACGTACTTAAAAAGCATCCACACGCATGGAAAGACTAACATGCATGGCACACATGATACTTAGGGATGTGCTCACCAGCAGTTGGCCGCACAGTGCTTGATTTCGTTGTAAAGATGTTCTGCTTTGCAGGAGGTCGATACTGGGGAGCTCGACCACTTCGATGCATTCGCTTGATGCCAGCAACCATGGAAACCGTTCGCCGCAACTCCAGTCCTTTCATCATGCTGGCGACGGGTTGTGAGCGGGTCTTGATGGACAGCTTCAACAACCCGAAATAGTCTTCGAAGACATACATCCAGATTTCCCGTGCAGGGCCGTTGTCCTTCAGCTGGTCGACAATGTGCACGAGAAGATGCGACATAATCACCAACGCCTCAGGGGAGTTGTTCCGCTCCATCTCATCTCTCAACTGCATGACTCGGCTCTGCAGCTTGTTCATTTCCTGAAAGGCAAAATAATGAGAGGCAACCTTAATCTCGAACCGGGACATGCCAGGTGTGAATGGTGGAGGAACAACCGGATGGACAACGGCTTCATACGCCGTCCGTGCGGCGTCCGTACGGTGTCCGAGAACATCCACACGGAAGCACACGGGTTGATTAGGCTTAACGTACCTCTGGATGAATTGAGGGGGCGGTTAATTCTCGAACCACCACCGAAAATTCACCAACGAACCTCGCGTATTGTGGTCGGAGAACTTGCCCGACAGCATTTTGCCAGGATGCAATAACGCCCAGTATCCCAGAAGTGAGGGATACCACCAGCTCCGCGGCCTTCATCTTCCGCACCTTTTTCGGGTTCTTGTACTTTTCCTGCAGAAGTTTCTTAGCTAGAGGTCCCATATTTGTCGCGAGCTTCAGACCTCGTACCCACTTGATTGCACCGGTCTTTGCGATCGGTGACAGTCCCCACGGTGATGGTTTGTCTGCAAAGACTTTACATTGTTAGGCATACAGTGGATGGTCCATACGTCGTCCGTACGGTTACATGCGCCGTCCGTCCGGCGGCAACACGGTGTTCACCCGTGTGGAACAGCAGAAACTCGCAAACGACCTACAAGCTTACCTGCCAGTCGCTTCGCAGCAGATCTTCGATCGTTTACATTTCTGGGTGGGGGTGCGATAACCCACGATCGATGGACCTTCATCTTCCGCGCATAGTTGCGTGTGTTCGGTCCCCAACCATCACCAAAAATCACGCAGTGGACGCCGTGAATCAGGTTGTACAAGATGTGCATCAGGTCGAGAAGGTAGTCCCGTACAACGTCAAAATCAGGAATGATTGACATCGGGCATGGTTCCTTAACCCCGCTCTGCTTCATGAATTCCTCGACGATTTGTTTAGGCACTCGTCCCTCTCTGATCATCTTGGCGTGGAGCTGTTGGGTTTCACGGACTTCGCTGTTGGTGCGAAAAGGGATTGGTTCACCTGCTCAATGACGGCGAAAATCAACACGACACGCTTAGACGGTGAATCACGCGTACGGAACACATCGGACTCCAGGCGTCCACGCGTGCGGACGCCGGTATCCACAAGCCCGGACAGGGTGTTCTTTAACACATAATTTAAGCTAAAATCCACGAGCTGTCCGTGGGGTGTCCACACGGTGGGCACACATACTCCGTACGTACGGCCGAAGAAGGAAAGGGGACAAGCGACGGGGTCATGCGTTTACCTGGTTGCAGTCCTTGGTGTAGTGAGGAATATATGATTTTCGTTAGACCAGTTGTAGATTTCTCGGTACCCCGGATCCAGCATTTCAGGCAAGCGTAGTACGAATTAGCTCCGAATCGTCTCGCCGCGTCGCTCAAGCCAATGTAATCTTCGAGCATTTTGTACAGCACGAGCTTGAACGTGAAAACCGTGTTGGTAATCACATCGAACATGCGTACGCCGTTAGTCAGTCTGTTAACCTCCAAGGTGAACATGTCGTAGAACTTGCTGCTGACTTTCGGTTTTCCATCCCAGATTCCCCAAGTCATCACGTATTCTCGTTTGCAGCGAATTTCTCCCGGGAAGTTGACAATCGTAAAACACAGCGGAGTCACCGTGCGAATGCCGTCGTTGAAGGATTGGACGCCATCTGCACACGCCATAATGGCAATGTTCCTCGGGTCTTTGAATATGTCCCACTTGTTGCGAACGAAGTTGAGAAATCCTGGCGAGTCTGCACGAGCATTGGGAAACGATACATAAGAATTCCTTACACTCACTGTCCACACGGGTGGATAACTACTTACACACGTACGGACAACGAACGAACGAATTGTCCATGCGGTGTTCACAGTCATGGACAGGTTTGCACGAGCTCTGGGAAATGAGACCTAAGATTTCCGCAATTAAACTGTTCACATGGGTGGGTAACATTGTCCGTGCGTACGGACGGCGTACGTGCATACCATCCATATGGTGTTCACCTACATGGACGAGCTTGCACGAGCAGTGGGAAATACGACATACGAATTCCGCACTTGCTTTGTCCACACGGGCGGACGATGCCGATCGTACCTACGGACGACGTACTGCCCTTACGTCCATGCGGTGTACACAGTCATGGATTGAAATTTCGGAGTAAACTCACCGAGTATACCATGTATTTCCGCTCGGGGGTCTTTGTCCAAAATGCCTTCTTTCCACCACGTTCGCGCTAGCATGGCTAACTCCGGCGTCAGGAAGAATACGGTGAACAGCGTTTCGAGCGGCCACCATCGAAAAATACAGCGAGCTCGACCTGGAATGTATACCCCGTTCACCGTCTTTCCGTCCTCGTATCTCGGTTCCAGGCATTTCGGACACTTGTCGCAGTTGGCGTGCTCGTTTTGAAAGAATTCGGAGCACTCGGGGCAAACGTCCACTTCGTTGTATCCCTTGAACATCTCCTTCCACTTCTGCATCACTTGTGCATATGTAGATGGAACCTCTGCGATGAGAGTATGTGCACTATCGGCTACATTGTCGATGTAGTGAACACGCAGAATGTTCAGAATCGCATCGAAGTAGGCCTGCGAGCTGTTGTGGTGGTTGTGGGAGACGAGAAGATCCAACACGAAATTGTTCGCCACGACGTTAGCGGACGCTTGGACGTTTTCTACACTTTCCTGCTCACACACACACACACACATCCTCAAAGAACACATGAATGTGATGAATGCTGAATTGCTGACTTAGCTGATAAGGAGGACCTACCTCTGCGCTTGGGTCCTCTTGAGGTCCCAAGAAGAGCCGATTGATTTTTCCGATCGTCGCATTTGCTGCCTCGTGGATGGCAACATCTTCTGGGAATTCCTCCTCATCACTGCGTTCTTGTGTCTCCTCCTCATCTTGTTGTCGCTCTGGTGACGGCGATCGATCACCATGAAGTCCATTGGCACGCACGTGCCGGAGAGTTTGCTTACTGGATAACCACCTTTCACCATTGCATTCAACGCAGGGACAAAATGGCATATTTGGTCGTCCGTGCGTCGTCCGTACGGTGTCCGTACGCCCGGCTTAGGTTTCCAGCGTATGGACAACGATGTTCATACGTTCCATGTCACATCTGCGCGCGCATGCACCAACACTTACGTCAAGGTTGTAAACTCGTCGTCCACACGTTAGATTATGGATGGACGCTATGTGTTGTCCGTGTGGATGCCGCAAGCATTCTAGTCAATACGGTTCCATGAGATCGGTTGTCCACACGCGTGGAAACGTCAGTTAGCTGTCCATGTGGGTTTTCTACGAATTTCGTATGAAATGGCACATTTTTCGTACGTCTGCATGTCCCATGGACGGTCTGTCCATGTGGTTGGAAATAACCACACATTTTGAGCAGTCCGCATGGATGGATAGCAAAAGCACACGGTGAATTACGTGTTTTCGTACGACTTTATAGTGTTTATACGTTTTTTGTTGAAAACTGTCCACACGCGTGGAAACGTCAGTTAGCAGTCCATACGCTGTCCATTCGAGTTAGCCTTGACTGTCCGTATGATTCATGTCCCATGGACGGTTTTTTTACACGCACGGACGCAAAAAAAAGCTGACCTCACGAAAACAAAAAACATAAAAACCGTATGGACAACGTACGGACAGCACATTTTACCACACGTGTGGACATTTGGGTAGAAATACTTAGCGAAAAAATGGCAAAAAACAAAACACCCCTAAAAAAGGTCGATGGAGGGCTAAAATCGGAGCGTGGGGACAAAAAAAAGTGAGAGGGGGGTTAGGCGCCCTCTCGCTGCTTGCGATTTACCCCAGAACAGGCACTCAGTGGGATTGTTTCCCAGCGGACAGTGCAATCGACGGCCCAGATGAACCCCCCCCGTCTTAATCGGACGGTCTCCGTGAGTTACAGAAACTGAAAATGGCATGAAGGCGTGGGTTGGCACCCACGACACCCCTTGTGCACTAGCGGCGTCCTTGGCGGCAATCGCCTCTTATCGCTAGAACACAAGGGGTATCGTGGATGCCAATGCCTTCAAGGGGATTCGAACCCCTCACCCTCGCGAGAACGCGTTCGGCTTACCAACATTTGACCACTCGGCCATGCACCCACGATGATGAAAAACCGCCGCACGGCAAAAATTATATTCATAAAACCGCGTTTCCCTACAGAGAGGACTCTGATACCAATTTGAAAGAGAAAAAAGAAATTGAGACATGCATTTTCAAAAGACGCTGTCTCATGCACCAGCTCAACGGTCAAACGTCCATACGTTCATGCCCGTACTGTACGGATGAACGCCACGAAGTCAGCGCTGTCCACGCCCGTGAGTACCGTTTTCATCCCATCGCCGCCAAAACGCCCACAAACGCCCACAGTCCTCCAGCAAACGAACCTCCTCGCAAATTTTGTTTCGTAAGTTCCCAACATGGCCAAACGAGTTCAGCCCAGTAGACAACGCACACAGAACCCGAAATCACCACCCACCGCCCCCACTCCCTCGCCAAACCAGCGTCGCCAAACCAGCTTGGTGGAGGCGACCGCGTCAAACACCACCATGCAGCAGATGTTTCAGCAGATGCAAAGCATGCAGCAGCAAATGCTGCTGTTTGCAGGGGCTGCCGGGGCAGGGGGTGCAGCGCAACCTGCAGAGGCTGCGCAGGCCGCAAATACAGCGCGGTTGGTGGTGGACCCGGGCGCCCAAGTCTTAAATGACATGAAGGAAGACGCCCAGGAGGTCATCGACGACTGGCAGGAAAAAGGCCTGATACCCCCTGGGACGGTCGCCGTCATTGGGGCGGCCAAGCACACCAAAATCGCCAAGCATATCCAGTCCCGCCACCCGCAGGTGCCCTTGCGGATGGTGAAAACATACGTCACCAACCGGTTGAGTTATTTGAAAAATAACTCGGAGGGGCCCGGTCGCTGGAAGTGGAAGGTCACCCAGGACTTCCCCGACGGTTTTCACATCCGGTACAAGGGTCCAGCGGCCGGGTACAAGGTATACGGGCACAGGGATGCGCCGGACCCGGAGGAGACAGAGGCGTGCCTGCAGGTGGCTCTGGCAATTGCTGCTGGCAAGCCACTCACTGAAGGCAAGCACTTCGAGATCTTCACAGCGCTTGGTGCCAAAGCCCCTGAAGCCCCTGAAAAGAAACCGGAAGTAAAGGTAACTTTTGTGCTCTTCCGCCTGTGAGCGCCGGTGTCCACACGTTGTGCAACGGTGTCCAAGCTCGTGGTTATGTGAACCTTTTTTCAACTTGTGCCGCTTGATTGTTTCCACCCTTATGAACCACGTAGTTTGCACGTTGTCCACAGGGGTGTACGTTTTGGCCAGTGAGCGCCAGTTCTTCACTGTTTTTCTTATATGTTTCCACGCGTGTGTCGCCCGTACGAACGACTTAGTCCACACGTCGTCCGCACGGTGTCCAGGTGGAAGCGCCTCAACAGACGGTCCCCGAAGAGCCGGTCCCGCAGGCAGAGAAGCACTCCCCCAACCTCGGGGGGCCCTTGGCCGTAGGGGACCAGGTGGACGTCTTCGCCACCCCCCAGGCGGACGTGGGTCGTATCGCTACCGGTTACGACACCGGAAAGGCCACCAAATCTGGCCTCCCGAACCTTGTCATTGGTCGGGCTACCGTCGCCGCCATCGGGCCGGGAAATTCATTGAACGAGAAACCAATGATTTTGCCCAAAGATACCTACGAGCTGTACGTTGAATTCGTCGTTCACCTCCCAGATAAGGGGGAGGTTTACCCCGTGGAGCGGATTCTTTCCCACCACATGTCGATGGTGGACGAGCTCGTGAGTGCCGAGCAACTCCGCACCGGGACGGCTAATAAAACGATGGAGATGCTGGAGCACAACCTCCAGTCAGTTATAGTAAGAAAAAATGTTATCTGGCAAGTCCTCCCTCCCTCCCTGCCTTCCCCTGCAACGTTCACATTTTTACCTTTTGCACTTACGCGAACGTCCATGTGTACATGTGTGCGTGGTGTTGTTTTGCTGTCCATACGCGTGGACACCATTTATTGTGCCGTCCATACGGGTGGAAGACGGTGTACATACGTAAGGACGCCGTCTAACAAGTGGTTTATGTACGCAGGATACACAAGGCCTACTTGAGGCACGCCAACACGGAGAAGCTGTATCCCGAGAGGCTGACAGCGAGAAAACTGGCCGGCCTGAAGTTGGAGCCTGCTGAGGTATCGGAACGGGACCGTGGATACCCCCCCGTCACGGTGTGTTTGCTTGTATTGTTCTAGTGGTATTTAGCTTGTCAATTGTTGTCGTTGCTCTTAATGCACTTACTTAGGTTGCATTCACTTGCAGTTCCATACGAGAGGAACGAGCCGTCACTGGTTCCAGGACGTGCGGGGGTGTCAGAAGCAAGATGCACAAGAATCGGAAGTTGAAGAGGAGAACGCGGCCGATGGTGATGCTAATGATGCTGTTGTTGAGGCTGTCGAGGATCCCGCCGCTGCTAATGACGGAGAGACTGTGGAGGATGAGGAGAGGGGCGAAGGCGAGGGCGAGAAGGACGAGGACGAGGAGCAAACCAACTCTGAGGAGGATGAGGAGGACAAGAAGGATGGGAAGAAGGATGAGAAGGTTAAGGGCGGTTCCGCTCCCAATTCCAGATTCCAAATTCCAAAGAGAAAAGTTGACAGAAAAAAGGAAGAAGGTGAAAAGCCAGCAAAGAAGCCGAGAAGCTAGGCTAGAAAACATTTTGTAAACATTTTGTAAATATTTTGTGTATCCCTGTACCTTGTAAATATTTTGTGTATCACAAGCTATCCACGCGCACGGACACCGATGTCCGTACGCGTGGACTGCATCGTCCATACGCATTGATATCTATAAACACAAGCTATCCACACGTACGGACACCGATGTCCATGCGTGTGGACGATCTATTATTGACCGTCCTTATGGGTGTCCATATGCCGTCCGCACGCACGTTTACGATGTCCATATGGTAGTCCACACGGTGTCCGTACGTGTGATTATGATATACATGCGTCGTCCATACGTTGTCCATATGGGAGTACATATGCCATCCGCACGCACGTTTACGATGTCCATGCGTCGTCCATATGCTATCCTTACGGATTTACATACGGTGTCCGCACGTGCGATTATAATGTCCATGCGCTATCCATACGCTGTCCTTACGGTGGTCCATACGATGTCCGTACGTGCGATTATGATGTCCATGCGTCCTCCATACGTCATCCATATGGGAGTCCATATACCGTCCGCACGTGCGTTTACGATGTCCATGCGTCGTCCATATGCCGTCCTTACGGGATTACATACGGTGTCCGCACGTGCGATTACGAGGTCCATGCGCTATCCATACGCTGTCCTTACGGTGGTCCATACGTTGTCCGCACGTCCGGTTACGATGTCCATGAGACGTCCATACGCTGTCCTAATGGGAGTCCATATGCCGTCCGCACGCACGTTTACGATGTCCATGCGCCGTCCATATGCCGTCCTTGCGGCATTACATACGGTGTCCGCACGTGCGACTGTGATGTTCATACGCTATCCATACGCTGTCCTTACGGTAGTCCATACGTTGTCCGCACGTCCGGTTACGACGTCCATATGCTATCCATACGGGTTTCCATACGGTGTCCCTGCGCTGTCGTGCGGTTGGATAGTGCCTCTGTCCATGCGTATGGACACCATGTGGACATGTGTTCTGTCCATACGGTGTCCATACGGCCGTCCATACGGTGTCCTTACGAAATCCTTACGGTGTCCATGGGACATTTTCATATGGACACCACAATTACGCGTCGTCCGTATGGTTCTTACATATGCATCAAGGTTTCGCCAGAAATCTGTCCAGACCGTCCATACGGTTGTCCATATGGGTCCTTGCGATGTCCATACGCTGTCCATATTCAAATCCACACGGATGAATGGGGCAATAATTTGTAGGGCCTCACCAAGGCGCGCCACCCCGCGCACAACACCCCTCACCAAGGCGCGCCACCCCGCGCACAACACCCCTCACCAAGGCGCGCCACCCCGCGCACAACACCCCTCACCAAGGCGCGCCACCCCGCTCACCACACCCCTCACCAAGGCGCGCCACCCCGCTCACCACACCCCTCACCAAGGCGCGCCACCCCGCGCACAACACCCCTCACCAAGG
>LGRX02027029.1:0-22639 GCA_001247695.2 Cymbomonas tetramitiformis
TGCAATGTATGCCCCATGCCCCAACAGATGCATGCCCCATGGTTGCCATGTATGCCCCATCCCCATGCCCCAGGGGATGCATGCCCCAAGGATTCCCTGAATGCCCCATGCCCCAGCAGATGCATGCCCCAAGGATGCCCTGTACAGTATGCCCCAAGCCCCAGGGGATGCATGCCCCAAGGTTGCCATGTATGCCCCAGGCCTCAGGGGAGATGCGTGCCTCATGTTTGTCTTCTATGCCCCCCCAGGCCCCAGCAGATGTATGCCCCGAGGATGCCCTGTATGCATCTGGGGCATCTGGGGGGGGCACAATGGACACAGACTCATCTGGGGGGGATACTGTGTAGACACCTGCATCTGGGGGGGCATGGTGGACACACACGCATCTGGTGGGCACTTTTGACAGACACGCATCTGGGGGGGGCACAGTGGACACGCACGCATTTTGCGCAGAAGCCTGCGCAGAAGCCTGCCCCAAGCATTCTGGGGGGGGCACTGTGTAGACACCTGCATCTGGGGGGGCATGGTGGACACACACGCATCTGGTGGGCACTTTTGACAGACACGCACTGTCGGGGGCACAGTGGACACACCTGCACCCGGCGGGGGCGCATTGGAGTTACACGCATTCTGGGGGCAGCTTGGACACACACGCATCTGGGAGGCACAGTGGACAGACACGCATCTAGGGGGGCCCATTGAAGACACACGCGTCTGAGGGGCACTGTGAAGACACACGCAGCTGGGGGGGCACAGTGGACACGCACGCATTCAGCTCCTTCAGCAATGCGAACAGTGCGCCACGCTGTCTGCACGTCCTTCGGTTTGACGTTCTGGTTGTTCCTGTACTGGAAACGAAGAAAATCACGAAGAATAGGACTAATCTCTGGCCGAAAGAACCCAATACGGGTGCCGTCTGTGGTCCTGAGATCGTGAACAGAACATTTGGGAGGGCAGGTGCTGATACAGTGGTTCGCGTGTTCCATGTTGACGTAGGTTATTGGAACAACCGGATACTCGGCACCCAAAGAGGAGGCAACTGGCACGCCGATCCGAAAGGAGGCAGAGCAGCCACAAAACCGCGCAGATCTGTTGTGTTTGAGCTTTGTGGCGGGACGTGGAACAACGCCTTCTGGAGGGGGAGCGCATGCAGCTTTCGCAGCTTGGCGTTTCCGCCATTCGGACTGGAACCCGCAACGACATGCGTAATGATGTTTGTAGGGCCAACCATCATGCGCTGGACGAGGTTTAGCTAAACTGCGGTCCGTTTTGGGAGGTTTCGTATATGGTTTTGTCTTGGCGCTGGCGTCGTTTCTAACGCGCATAATGTGAAACTGGTTCGGATTAGGATCACTGGAAGGTGATCCGTAGTTTCCTTCGCCGCGGACAAAATCCTGTACGCGAGACACTGGAAGGTACGTTGTTGGGAGCAGTTTTGGTTTAGATGATCGCGGTATGCTTTCCCAGGACCAGTGAAGATCGTGGCGAGAAAGCGACCCCCAAGGGATCCGGTATTCTAGAGAGCCAGCGGTGCCAATAGTGAACATGGTATCGGCAAGGAGGTTGGTTGCGTCGGGCTGTAGGTTGGGGCATGTAGGTTTAGAACCCGCTGGTTCTGTGCTAACCTCCGCGGTGTTGGCATGCGCTGCAACCAGATGCGACGCAAAGCCGAACATCGCGCGTGAACGCCCGCTAAGGGTTAGGCGTGAAAAGAAAGACATGCCTTAGGAGTAGGAAAGCAGAAGACAACGGACCGGTAGAGGCTAGACACTGGTCGCTGACCTATTGGGTAACGAAACGCCCCACGCGGACGTCGTACCAAGCTGGAATGGTCCACTTAGGTACACCGTGTTGGTTGTAGAAGACCCAAAAGAATCCGCAATCTCTATTTGGTGGCAGCCAGCGCCGAAGCTGCAGTCTGAACGCGAGTGGAAGATGAATAGAACCGTCGTCTACATCTAATGAGTAGAACTCTAAGCGCCAGTGGCGAATGCGCGGAACCGCATAATTTCTGGTTTGTCGTATAGTAAAAGGATTGTGAGGACGAGCAGCTTCAGCTTCAGGATTGGGGGGACGCAGTGGTATCGCCATGTAATACAAACAAAATGAATGCAGGGCGGCTGTTTTTTGGAAGCATTTAAGTGCTGTGAAGTGAAGATTTCGCGGGAAGAATGGAATCTAGGGAGCGGTCGTTTAGATTTCGCCAGAAATCGCCGGCGACACGAGCGTGGCAACGCTTGTGTCACGCCTTCATGAGGTCAGGTCGCGATTTCAGGTCACCATGACGCGATCGGGCCATGACATCCTTCCCACCTGGTGTCCGATAGGCTTTATCTGGTAAACACGCGCACGCTTGGCTCAAGTCGTCTCACATCTGAACACGCCTCCTAACTGTACTACTTCCACCAGGCGCCCCACACAAGCAGATCACCAATGGTGATTCCGGCACACCCTCTGAAGCTCTTATGGTTAAGAAACAGATTGGACGTGGTTAGCAGGCTGAGAAGCGCACCAGGTCAGCTTGGGAGACACCCTCCACCTCCCCCGCCTCCTGCGCAGGGTCAGCCTCCTGCAGAGCACAGACCGTGTGCCACGTGAGGCATGCTGCGGACCGTGAGGTTGTGTGGGCTCCAAGATGTTCACGTTTCTACATGGAAAAATCAGGCAGCTGAGTTACGGGAGGAGTGACTCGGAAATGTCAACGGTCCAAGAACACTTACCGCAGGCCCCTGGGGTGCAGCAGCAGCTCCACCACCATGCCCACCGGGGCGCACTGCAGGAGGCTGTGTATGTGAGGCACGCTCCAGACCGTGAGGTGGTGTGATGCGGCGGTATGAGGCGCAATTTAGACCGTGAGGCGGCGTGGGGCACTTTTTAGACAAGTATGTGCATAAGGTACAAAGATCCGGCGCGAGCATGCTCTACACAAATATTCCCCCCACAAAAAAGGAACATACCCGCTCCAAGATGTTCACGTTCCTACATGGAAAAAGCAGGCAGCTGAGTTACGGGAGGAGTGACTCGGAAATGTCAACGGTCCAAGAACACTTACCGCAGGCCCCTGGGGTGCAGCAGCAGCTCCACCACCATGCCCACCGGGGCGCACTGCAGGAGGCTGTGTGAGGCACGCTCCAGACCGTGAGGTGGTGTGATGCGGCGGTATGAGGCGCAATTTAGACCGTGAGGCGGCGTGGGGCACTTTTTTGACAAGTAGGTGCATAAGGTACAAAGATCCGGCGCGAGCATGCTCTACACAAATATTCCCCCAAAAAAAACGAACATACCCGCTCCAAGATGTTCACGTTCATACATGGAAAAAGCAGGCAGCTGAGTTACGGGAGGAGTGACTCGGGAATGTCAACGGTCCAAGAACACTTACCGCAGGCCCCAATGGGGGCGCATACCGAGGTCTTCCTCCATACCCGCCGGCGCGCACTGCAGCAGGCTGTGTGAGGCATGCTCCAGACCGTGAGGTGGTGTGATGCGGTGGTATGAGGCGCAATTTAGACCGTGAGGCGGCGTGGGGCACTTTTTAGACAAGTATGTGCATAAGGTACAAAGATCCGGCGCGATTATGCACTAGACAAATATTCCCCCCCAAAAAACGAACATACCCGCTCCAAGATGTTCACGTTCCTACATCGAAAGAGCAGGCAGCTGAGTTACAGGAGGAGTGACTCGGAAATGTCAACGGTCCAAGAACACTTACCGCAGGCCCCTGGGGTGTAGCAGCAGCTCCACCACCCTGCCCGCCGGGGCGCACTGCAGGAGGCTGTGTGAGGCACGCTCCAGACCGTGAGGTGGTGTGATGCGGCGGTATGAGGCGCAATTTAGACCGTGAGGCGGCGTGGGGCACTTTTTAGACAAGTATGTGCATAAGGTACAAAGATCCGGCGCGATTATGCACTAGACACATATTCCCCAAAAAAAAACGAAAATACCCGCTCCAAGATGTTCACGTTCCTAGAGCGAAAGAGCAGGCAGCTGAGTTACGGGAGGAGTGACACGGAAATGTCAACGGTCCAAGAACACTTACCGCAGGGCCCTGGGGTGCAGCAGCAGCACGATGCATGATGCTGCCGCCGACGCTCCTGGAGGGCATCACCGTCCGCGCAGAAGCACCCACCTGCGACACCGTCGAATATTAACAAACTGGCCAATACGCATTTTCCCTATAAACAATACACGCATGTCGAACACCTAGAGGTAACCCACCTGCCCTTCAGGGACTCGCATGGCCACCCCAAGCAACGCTGCGCCACGCGACGCGGACTGCACGCCTCCCACAGGTCCATCCTGCGAGCAATCGCCAACGTAAACACATGCATGCCTATGAACCTAATCAAGGAAAACACCACTGCTGACTAAATAGCAAGCTAACAGCCGGTAGGGCTACGAGTGTAATCTGTTCCAAACCTGCAAGGTCCTTTGCCTCTTCGAGGAAGGACCGCTATCTCCCGTTTTCTCCATTGCAGCTTGCTGTTTTTTTTTTTTTACTCTCTTGCGAGAGTCAACCGCTCGTTTTTCAAATTGTAAAGAACTTCAAGACAAACACGACTTGGTTTGGCGCAACAGGCGGGATATCTCGCCTTGCATATCATCATCGTGCGCAATCGATCGCAAGCGCCATCGACTCGTCGTGATGACGGCCATGGCCATGCATGCGATTTCGCTATCTTATTATCTTAGTTTATATTCATGCACTCATCACCTGCTTGCCATGGAATTTCTATCATTTATACCGCGACTGTATGCCTTCCCCCATGTTCTCGCAATTTATACACGTCGATTAGCCTTTCTTTAAATTTATACAAGCGTTTAGGCTCTCGATCTCAGATTCTCGCCTGTCTCCGCGGCTTTTAGGGGCTTTTAGGGGCGTGTTTAGGACACCAAATCCCAATTACCCAGCTTTAGGAGGCATTTTGACACTTTAGGACCATTCTCGATTTTTTAGTAAAACTTAGTGAATTTTAGTTAGAATCCTTGTTCAAGTATCATGATGCATCATGATAAATTTTATCCAGGTGTTAACAAGTGTTCAGAATTTGATAAGGGGTTGACGCCCCACAGGCCAACGGTCATTGTCTCGTAAGGCTCGCCTCAAGTGTGCGGCTTTGAGGATCAGCGTCCCGGCGAGGCACAGGCATGATGCTTCCTTGACCACAATGGAGCTGGAAATGAGAATGCTCAAGATATCCGAAGACAGGAAGGCTTTTTGTTGGCCAGAGTTGTTGTCTAGATGCTTAACCTCGATGGGGTTGCATTACAAACTGTGCAACCATACATTGGGGCAGCCACACATTTTGAAAAAAATTATTCAAAATTTGGGTGCTTATTTTGGCTTTAAAAAATTTCAAAATTTTGAAAAATTTGGGTGCATTTTAGGGAAAATCTGGGGCGTCCGGACAAATCTGGTGGTCTCTGGGAAATATGGGGGGCTCTGGGAAAATTTGGGTGACATGCGTGGCCACATCGATCGACGTGACGATATCATGGAGAGCTCGCGTCGATCGCGTGGTCGGCTGGTCGATGCCACGGCTGCGTTTGCGTGGCTTTCGGTGTCTACTGTCTTGAATGTCTTAACGTTAAGGCTAAAATCAGGAATATTATTACCGTAATATGCAATCAGCAAGTGAGGTACAAATTGCTATCTAAATACCTTATTATGCTATCTCACCGCATTATTTCATCTCACCGCGTTATTTCATCTCACCGCATTATTTCATCTCACCGCGTTATTTCATCTCACCGCGTTATTTCATCTTACCGCGTCACACACCCTCCACACTCGGGGATTAACTCGTCATCCTCTAGTTATCTCGTCACATAACTATCACGCTCCGCGCCTCCGCCCGTCCGCGCCTCCGCCCCTCCTAGCCACCGCCCCACCGCCTTGGGCGCCTCCAAGCCTCAAACCCTCCGCGCAGAGCCTTCCCCGCATGCTTATAGCTAAATATGGACAAGAAAATTTTTATCAAAATTTGGGTGCCTTCTCAAAATTGCCAAAAGAATTTTGGGTGCTTCATCGAAAAATTGACCAAAAATTTTTGGGTGCCTTCTAGGGAAAATGTGTGGCTATGGCAAACCATACATGTGACTTATGCATTGGTGCATGACTTTGATGAATTGTCTCTTGTCATGAACCCGAGAGGAATGACGGGCAAATAGCTAGAGTGGCGGATCTCACTCACTCGGCTTTGCTGTTATGGAACTCAATGCCTGAATGGCACAAATGGCAATCCTTTGGCTTTGATGTTTCTTTTCAGACACTGGCAACAACTTGTGCGCCAGCTTCTCTTAGATTTGGGAGAAAACCATGGATCAACAATTCATCAATCAAAACACATGTTACCAAGGCTGATTCAACGAATCCTTCAACTCTTGAAATTCAACAATCAGCATCTCAGGTTGTTGACGTCAAAGTATGGTCGTAAGCTTACAATATAGCTTATTCACATTTAAAAAACCATCGTCCTCCTATGTCAGTGCCCTTTATATAATATGATAGAGCCGGAGAAATATGCATCTATGATTTCTTCATAATAAACCTTAGGTAGCACGTCACTAGGATGAGCATAACAGGCTAACGACATGCTACGGAATAGATTCTTTTGAGGAATCTTCTTCAGATGTGTCATAATTTCCGAGTTTAGCATGCTTGTAGCATGCTAAACTGTCTCATCATAGCACGCCGGTAACACGCCCGTTACACGCCCGTAGCACGCCCGTAGCACGGCAGTAGCATGGCCGTAGCACGGCCGTAATATGTCCTTAGAACGTGTGCTAACTGGAACATCGCATGCTAAAGACATACTAAAGAAGCGAATATGTTAGGGAATATTCCTCCGGCGTGTTATCACGTCCGTGTTTAGCATGCCTTTAGCATGGTTTTCAGTCCGTAGGACGCCCGTAGCACGGCAGTAGCACGCCCGTAGCATGCCAGTAATATGTCCTTAGCACATGTGCTAACCGGAACGCCCATAGTTAACGCCCATATATGCACGTTGCGGCATCGAGGAGGGCAACCTTCGAGTAGAGCGCGCTCATACTCTGTGTATTGTCTTCCCAACCATGGGGTGGGGTCCATGTCGATGTGCATCTTGTACTTGGCGGTACCCGGTGCCTTTGACCTTTGAACAGAATAGAATAGAACATTGTAAATAGATATGTAAATAAACTAAGCTTGCTTTACTTACTGCTGTGCTGAAGTGCATGCCTGGTGCAAGTGCACCCACAATGTTTTCCCTTGTAGTGCATACTGGGTACATATGTACCCGATAAATACGCATACAAATGCATTAACTGGTGCATGCCTAGTGCATATGTACCTGGCCTGCGTACATGTATACCCGACATGTACTTCAATAACAGGTACATGCAGGGTACATGTGCACCATGGATGTTAATATCAATAAGTACATATGTCCCTGGCCTGCGTACATGCGTACCCAGGATGCACCTCAATCAAAGGTACATGCGGGGTACATGTGTACCGTGTATGTTAAACTCAATAGGTACATATGTACCTGGCCTGCGTACATGTGTACCCGGCATGTACCTCAATTAAAGGTACATGCGGGGTATATGTGCACTAGTCATGTAATATCAATAAGTACATATGTACCTGGCCTGCGTACATGCGCACTTGGCATGTACCTCACTTAATTGAACATGCGGGGTACATATGCACCAATTATGTTAGTATTAATAAGTACATATGTACCTAACCCGCGTACACGCATACCCGGCATGTACCTGATGCGTGGGTACATGTTGGGTACGTAAGCACCAGGCATGTTTATATCAATAAGTACATATGTACCTGGCCCAAGTACATATGTACCCATCATGTACCCCGGGTGTCCCAACGGTAACATCCAACGGTAACATCCAACGGTAACATCCAACGGTAACCTGAGTACATATGCGGTACACATGTACCCGTACATGCGTACACGCCGGGTACATGCGCAGGCGGCAAAAGGTACATACACGGACGCATGCACCCAGCATGGACCCTGTTGTGGGTACATGCCGGGTACATATGCCGCGCCGCGAGCAAGTACAAGTGTACCTAGCATGTACCAGACCCCGTTTTTTACTGTTTTCGTACACGTTGGGTACACGCTGGGTACACGTTGGGTGCACGCTGGGTACACGCTGGGTACACGTTGGGTACACGTCCCCGGTACATGCCGGGTACATATGCACTGGGGTTTCCAAAATTTGTAGGGGAAAAGGGGAGAAGCGGGACAGAGGTACCCCTGGCTCAGTTGGAGGAACTAAGAAGAAGCTGAACAAATCCTTCAACACCGTTAGTGGCTAAGTTAGGTCTGCAGGAGACTAGCTCACCTGATTCTCAGCAACTATCTAGGAGGAGCAGACAGCTGCAAGCAGTTCATAGAAACATAGAAAGCAGAACTTTAAAAACAAAACACCTGTACACTTGCCCCGTTGGAGCACCGTGGCCTAGCATGGTGTCCGCCTTGCCAACGGGGGATCGCCCAGAAAACCCCGGGTCTTGTGTAAAATATATAAAATACTGTTGCAGCAAGCTGACTATGACAATAGCACTAACCATCTGCGGGCCAATTCCCCAAAGTAACAGGCTGGGCATTACTGCAGGAACACATCATTGCTAAAATGGTTAGGAAGACAAACTCAGCAACAGACAAGATGAGCACTCCAATTGAAGGTATGTCAATCATCACCCTTCACACCATGGCCCGCTATGTATCCCTTCAAAGAAAACGGATGAGAGAGGAACTCACTGCATCACAAGGGCCGCTCATTCTCCTTTGGCACTTGGCATCCTGCCTAGCACACAACAAAGCAAAATTGACAAAAAAAATAACAACCCTGGACCCAGAACTTGGATCAAATGGGCACACATTAAAACTAAAACAAGACTACAGTATAAGATGAAACCTCATCAAAGTGCCCGATACAAGGTAATGAAGGATGAAGTAGGAAGAACTTTCACAACACAAAGGAGGGTCAGACGGTCCAAACATGACTATAACACACCCCTGCATATACCTGCAAGGAAAAAGCTAATGAGAACACTAGCAGGAAGAAATCAACACCCAAACACCCGCACAGAAGCAAACAGACCCAACAACCATGAACAAAAGGGGAATCCCGGTCAACTGGAATCAAGCACAACAACATCACCCATTAAAATGGTAGATGCTATACACACCGGAAGCAATATGACTGAAGTGCCATTTACCAGGAAAGAGGTCATGAGGGGAAAAGGGGGGCAGCCCGCTGGGTCATCAACCCTAGACAATAACAGTCTTGAAGCAGAAACAGGACACAACGGGGAAGGGATTGATTCTGAACAGCTAGATGAGGCCCTCAGGCTACAGGACAAAAGCTCGATCCCCCCCATAGGCTACGATGAACTCCTTTCAAAACTGGAAACTGGAGAACCAAGCTTCGTACACCTCATCAGGAAAGCATTGGGCAAACATCTGAGGACCCACTTCGGGGTGAGCAACGGTGAACACTGGAGACTCATAACCCTCCGAATTACAAATGAACAACACATAGAAGCCTATATCTATGACTCACTTGGAGTAATGACAACAACCGAAACACAAAGCAAACTTGAAGGGGCACTCTCATCCTGGTTGAAAATTCATCACAAAACCATAAACGGGAGAAGTTGGAATGTAGAGGTATCAACGTTCAGACAACAACTGGATAATCACACCTGTGGGATCTGGGTTATCAGAACAGCGGAGAAATGGAGGCAATGGTGTGACAGGAGCGAGCACTTACCATTCTTCACCTATCTAAAGGAAGGGAGCATTGAAGGGGAGCACCACAACTCTGAGGCTACATTACACATTCAGGACCTACAAGAAGTAATTCAAGATAGGATCACCCAGCCTAAGGATGAAAGAGGGAGCACCAACAGTGACATTACAAAATACAACCCTGTATACAGCAGGGAAGGAGTCATCTCCATAGCCAACATTGAGACACTGTGCTTCAAGCTGAAACTAGACTTCACTTGTACCAACAACAAGCACACCTTTTATGAAATGATAAACGGAAGCCAACAGGAATACAACAATTACATAAACAAACTTCCTCAGACAAAACACCACACCTATATCCTTCATCAAAGTCAGGAATGGACATTGGCAATACACCTGAAACATAAGAACACTGTCCTCTTAATCAAACCCGTCACAAAAATGGGAAAAGAAAGTCATGACAACAAGACACCAGTATACAAACACTTAGGTCTCAGATGTGAAATCGATGCTCAAAACAAAGGCCTTCTGGTCTTCCACACAGCAGTCAAAATCCAGGAAATCCTCCAAAATCTCAGATATGCAGGAGAGCATCAGCTAGAAAGAGACATCATAAACAGCATGATCACTTCCAACATCAAGTATCACCATGGCTTCGGGAAATTCACCAGAAATGAGAAGCTAAACAACAGGGGAGCGGTAGCCATAATCAGGGAGCAACTCAGATATGGGAATATAACCCCTGAGGAAATAGCGCAAAACAGAGAATTCCGGGAAAAACAAGTGGTGGTTGGAGGCATAAGAACAGGAAAAGCAATGGCTTCCAATGCCCAGGGTAAAAGAAACACCCCTAAAACCACGGGCCTGAGGTACCAGGCAGGGAAAAAACTGAGGAGGAAGGTTCAAAATTGTGAGCGGACGAAAAACATCTTTTTCCACAAAAACCTATACGGAGTGGATGGAAGATGCATCAAGCAAAAGGCTAAGCATTCACGGAATGAGGCGGAAAACATACGGCTGCAGGAACTACAGAGAGCCCAAGGGAGAAAGGAACACATTATAGTAATGGGAATGAACATGAGAGGCCTGAGACACACAAAGGAGGACCAGGATAGTATGATAAAGCTAGAGACCATCTGTAACCTAGTGCTGGACAGAAAAGCACACATCATATGTGTCTCTGAGACCAAGATCTCAAACACAAGTATGCCAATGGTTAAGACGCTGATGCTCCAGAAAGGTCTAAACTTTAGAATTTCACACACGGATGAAAAGGCTAGTATAGGGTCCCTCATAGTATGGAACCCCAAGGATATTCCGTTGACACCCAATGCAACCTATGTGGACGGGGTACAAAAAAGGTCAGTTATGATTCGGTTTACAGGCACAAAGGGTTTCTCATTTTCGGTGGCAAGCGGGTACATGAACGATGCCAGCCTCAAAGAGGAACAAGAGGACTTCTATAAAACCCTTAAGGATTGGGCAGCCAAGTCAGGAGACAACAGAAACAAGGCTCACATAGAAATAGGAGACAAGAATTGCACACTGACCCAAAGCCAAAGGATAACAAAAGGTCAGCAGATGTCATACAAAGATCACCAGACAAAGAACAAACACCTCTTAAGTTACTTCAATGATGACAGGACAACATTAACAGAACTTATCACACATATGCATCCAGAATGCAATGAGATATTCACAAGGGTTGTGAACAACAGTTCAAAAGCAAAACTCACTCATATAATGGCAAACAAAGGAATGGAAGATAGAACAGCGGCTGCTGGTTGGCTTGAAATGAACCCATACATAGTTTCAGGCCACGGAATAGTTTGGGCTCAGATTGACATCAGAGGAGAGCAGATACACCCCGAAAAACAGAAACATACCCCTACGGAGGAACCACGCCTGAGCGGAGCAAATGACACCACACATGACAAGTACCCTGGTTTCGTTCCCAGTAAGACTGGAGCACACAAAGACGGTAGGAGGTTTTAAAAAGCTTACAAAGGCTGCGGTAGCCAGAATCTTGGAAAAAAATGGATACACCATAAAGCATTTAGCAAATGCAAGCATTGAACAAAACAATGCAGCACAAGTAATAAACACCGTCTTAGGAGACACCACAGACTACAATATGAAAAAGGAGGATATCTACGGAGACAACCTAAAGGAAAACCCAAGCACATGGAAGGGAAAGCTGACGAGCACAAAAGGTAGCATAAAGTGGCACAACAAGACCAAAGAATGGTGGATACATATGGACTCACCTTGGAACTCCGCACACATCCGTTCTAGGGGCATTGGCATGCCAGAGGGCGTGACACAGCATGGTTACACAAAAATTGGTAATCTTTGGAGCTTGAAGTTCCCAATCAAGTATGGGAAAAAAGATGTCCTGAAATACCTCAAAACACACTTTCACTTGGGAAACACCGAAGTCTTAAAACTCGAAGGACCTAAGGAGCATGAAGAAGGGCACATATGGGACATCTGCATGCATCAGAGCCTGCAAGCAGAGCATTGGAGTCATTGCGGCAAACCCCTAGCAGCCCTTGACAAAACCAAAGCATACAACTTCAAATATGCCACCGGGTGGAAAGCCTATACAGAAAGACTACAAAAGCTAGTAAACACAAAGCAAGAATTGGAGGGCAGTAAGGAGAATATGGATAACTGTAGTCCCCATAAAGAAGATACGGACCACACTTGGGACTTCATCCATGAATCAGCAAACAAAGCGGCGTGTGCTGCATTTGGAACGAGGGGGAAAAAGATGCACAAAAGGCCGGTCCCATCAGCCACATCAAACTATCTATACAAATGGCTTCAGTCATTGAGGAAAGCACACCGAATGCTGGGAGCGGTAGAAAAGGAGAAGGACCTGGAAGCAACAGAATGCCTCGTCAGCACCATACCTTGTGACAGTCTTTGTAGGAAACCACAAGAAACGGCTGAGGCATGGAGTAACAGACTTGAGGCGAGCCTGCCAACAGTTACAAAAGCATTCCAAGAGAGCAGACTCAAGGACATAAGATACTGGAAGCTCCGGGAGAAGGAAGAGATGCAATATTTGTTTGCAAAGAAAGTTTCAGCCTTCTTGGACAGAGCTTTAGGAAACAAAAAAGGGACGGAAAAGGGTGCAGCTCCAGAATATGACGACAAAGGTGAGGTACCGCTAACAGCAAATGAAAGGAAGCAAGCCATCTTAAAAGAATACAAAGAAAATAAACTCTTCTCCACAAGACCTGAAGCACCCAGGCACCTACCCCCATGGTTGAAATCGATCTTAGAGAACAGCCCCAAACTACCTCAGCATGTCACTGAGCAGCTAGCGGAACCTATACTCATGAAGGAGTTGGAGGCAGTCTATGGATCATGTGGAGTATCCACAGCCCCAGGCCCATCGGGAATGCATTATGCACAATGGATACAGGGACCCCAAAACCTCCAGGAACTAATACTTGAAATGTTTAACAACATTCTGAGGACAGGCTCTTTTCCAAAATTAGCAAAAGCGGGCTTCATTCAACCAATCCCCAAAGATCCAAACAAACCGTGCACTTCAGATAATTCCAGACCACTCACCATGCTGGAAACAGGCATGAAGTTGTTCAATTCCATCATTGCAAATAGAATAAAGAAGGCTTTATCCAAACATCCGGTCTTTTTTCCAATCCAAGATGCCTTCCTACCCAATAAAAACATTGAGGATTCGTTGCAAGTCCTAAATGAAGTTATTTCCGATGCTAACAGATTCGACAAAGAACTGCATGTTGTCTACCTGGACCTTAAACAAGCCTTTGACCGAGCAGAATTTTGGATGAGCAAACTAGCACTGGAGAAAATAGGATTGCCCGAAAACATCATTACAATCATCTCGGACATCACATCCGAAGCATCCCGATCAGTCCTCACATCTGAAGGCATGACAGACGAATGGATGCTCGAATGCGGGGTGCCCCAAGGAGAAGTCCTAAGTCCCCTCAGGTTCGTGGCAATTATGGACATATTGGCCATCTGGCTGGTAGAATGAGCAAACGGGAAGAACCCCAAGAAACAGACCTACGGGTATGCCCTGGAGAAACCGAGAGATGCCACCAGAAACCCGGGAGCTACATCACCCCAGAAGAACAGGAAATGGCTGAACATGAATTCACCGCCTAACATCTTTGCCAGATTCTTCTGTGATGATATCATCCTGATAGGGAAATCAAAAGAGGAAGTACACGACATGCTCGGGGTGATCAATGAGTTCATGAGGTTCATAGGGATTCCCATTAATGCTAAAAAATCTAAGTACTCCCACAGGAAACCTGCAAGACAGAGGGGTAAAGCATATGAAAGGCATACTGAATTGGAAAAGAAACTCATGTCCGGAGGTATGCTGAAAATCGAAGACGGAGAGGAAGGGCCCAACACATGGTCCGAATGGCTTCCGTCCAAGACCCCTGCCTATCTTGAATATAGCAACAGAACTGAGGCAAACCGATACTTAGGGGTTTGGTTTGCGCTAGATGGCGGATGGGAACACCAAAAACAGATACTTATGGATAAGCTCACCCAAAGCTTGCTGTCAGCAAACACAAACCTTAAACTTGAACCAGCTTCGTTACATAATCAATGCGGTTGTTGTACCAAGAATGGCATATCCCTTGAAAGTTACATCGATTATTTGCACGGAAACAAACAATGTAGCAAAAGAAATTGATGGCACGATAGCAAACTTTGTCTTGAGATACTTAAATTGTCCCATAGACACAAACCATCAATTAGTCTGGACACCGGCCGCACTAGGAGGACTGGGGATTGACAATGTAACAGACATTGCCCATGCTACATGCATCTCGGAAACCTTAATCACACTATGCAATACAACAGAATACGAATATTGGAGTGACCAGATCATACAGGGAACACACGGCACACCGAATGCACACCTGTACAGAGACAACAGCAGCACATGGAGCAGAATGGCAAGTTATGTCATGGAGAGAGAAGCGAGGGAACTAAAAATTCAGGGCTCTCCTTTATCCCACCACCTCCCTTTCAAAAAAGCCACAGACAAAGGTGGGAACTGGTTCAAACGGGTGAGCTACATATTGTCAAAATATGGATACTCTATAGACACAAAGCATTCAACCCTTCAGGATTACGAGGAACTACAGACCTTCCTTTACTCGTCACTCCCGAAACCTGTGTATGAGAAGATAAGTATGCTAGTTGCAACTCGGAATCTTAGATACATGGGTTCCTTTCTTCAGTCTTGTGGAGGGCTTATGCTTAGCTGGGAAGAATTACGGGCAAAGCATAGCCTACAAGGAACAGAACCCCCATCATGGTTTTCAGCCCTCCAGACAGAAGTTATATGTGATGAGTCAGGGGCAGAACTGCGGAAGGTTAAATCCAAATACAGAGATACACCGCAAGCCCCGGAGGAGGGTATGATGTGCTGGAAAGGGACAGGAATGGGCCAGGAAGGGATAAAGCTAGTCACAGTTCAGAGACATGACACCGGCTTAGGTACTTTACAACTGAAGATGTACACCAAGGATCAAGAAGGGATATACATACCAGACAAAACAGGACTGAAGACTTTATCAGTTAATGAGTATCAAATACTGCAGGACGGTACAACCCTAATGCCGGTGAACCAAAACTTTTTGAGAATGCATGCCAACAGTACAGCTAGGATCAACACAGGAGAAGGACCGGGAGCCGAGACATACTTAACATATGTTGGAGATAGACTCAAAGACCTTTTCAGAGCAAGGTGCACCAACTCATGTGCAGCGGATAACAGTGAATTCAGCTGCCCGAGTGCATCAGAAGATGAAGAACAGGGCACACATGACGGAGCAGATAATAGGGTTAGCTTTGACTTTGCAAGTGACGGATCGCTCTACAAAAGCTCATCTTTTGCAAGTTGCGGAGCAGCATACATGAGATTTGAGGAGGGAGACTCAACACCAGTCATGAGCAAACATAACATACCAAGGGAAACGCCTATTACTTCACCCACAGCAGGAATCATAGATAACATCCATAAACCTAGCTCTACTACTGCAGAAATTTTAGGCCTCAGAAAGTTACTCCAAGATCGGAAGCATGAAATTCTGAACACCTTGGTTCCCCTTACCCATGTAATTGACTCTATGGCAACTATCAATGCTGTAAACCGTGACCCTGGAACCCTAAATGTCAGGGACCTTATGCAAGAGCCAAACAGAAGGGACTTGGTAGCCATTAGACTGATTCTGGAAGAATTAGGATTTTACAACACAACGGGACAAGCGAAACTCCTGATTAAATGGATCAGAGGGCACAATAACGATAGGCTCCATGACAAAGTAGATAGGACGGCCAAAAGAGCGGCATTTAGATACAGCGGGAGACAGCTTAGGTTCGATGAAGACGGGGATTTGGATTTTTCCCTCCTCTTTCATGAACAATCCATAACGGGAGGCATCAGGAACCACATTAGGAGACTCCAAAGATTGAGCCACCACAAAAAGTGGAAAGACATGCATGGACAAGGCAGGGCACTCAGACTACTGGAGGAGAATCATGTGAAACCAATCAAGGATATATCAAAGATTGCATCCAAGTACTTCACGGCTTATAGGTGCAGGGAACTCACAGGCTTACAGGCATCCCCACATAGAGCACATAGGATGGGAATGGGTGAAAGCCCGACCTGCCAGACATGTGGCACAACAGCACAATGCACCTACACACATATCCAACTGAACTGCCCAGGAGAAGGAAATGAACTACACCAGTTAAGGGAAAACCAGCAGGAGGAAATAAAAGAGACTATCAGAAAAGCCACAGCGGGAGACCCGAGATTGATAATTGAAGGCAGTAACACAAGGGGGGGCATCACCAGACCCTCCGAAATTTTCCCTTTAGCAGAAATAGACAATGACTTAACAGCCTTTAGACCACTTGCTGCCCTACCGGAGGCTAGCATGTACAGGCTGTCAAATACTAGGAAAGGCACTGTAGCAGTAGCTGCTGCGCCCATAGACACAAACAACGATGGTAGTCACAACTTCCAAGACCTACAGTACATCAAAAAGAAAGAATTCTGGAAGTTAGTTGAGTGGCATAGGCTGACAACTGATACACCCCAGACATCGATCAGCAATTACACACAACGGGCCAATGATATTCACTCGGCACTTATAGCATGTAATACTGAGTCGGGTGACCCGAAGAATTGTTATGCAATAAGAAGAGACTTATTAGATATCATCATAGATGAGAGAGGCTTAGGAAAGGACGGATGTGAGCTTTTCTGTAACCCTGTAAACTCTCACCCAGGAATCAAATCAAGGAGGTGCATTCCCACGGCAGCTATGAAGGAGGCGTTGAGACCCTTTTGCCACAAAGGGAAGATAGGGTGGGATGGACTTGCAAGAGATGCATATGTCAACAGTGTCACTGGAAAAGGGAAAAAGGTCTATGGGAACCCACCCTTTGATGGTGGGGTTCTCAGGGAAGCATCTGCTGTTATGCAAACGTTGTCCCGTGGCCTAGAGGCGGCCAGGACTTCGGAGGGATTTGAGGGAATTTGGATCCTGCCATTGTCTCCAAAGAACCTCAAAAAGTGGACAGGTAAAGGTTTTAAGTTAATCTTCAAATACCCAAGGGGGACCATACCCTTCATTCCACATGATTATTGGTCGGGTAAAGGGCCCTACACAATGCCAGGGGAGGGATGTTACAAAGATAAGTATTCAGATGTAGTCATATTGTCCATTGACAGTGAGAGCATGGGGTGTCCTGTTAGTAAGAAACTTGATAATGAGAAAATGCAATACAAGCTGCTTCAATGGTTCATAAATGTAGTCCCGCATAAAAAGATCACCCCCAAATTGCTCAAAGAAACGGGCTTGCACCCGGATATGATTGAGCAAGTCCTGAGTGAGAGGGACTGTCTGTTGCCACCCCGATTGTGCCCGTGGGTGGGGGGGCAGGAATAATGTGGAACAACGAAACCAGTACCCTGGCGCACACTTGGATGGCGGGCACAGGAACGCAGGAGGAACCCCCTTCCTTAATGCGGTGGAGTGGCCGGAGGAACTTGCTCTTATGGGGTACTTACCAGAAGGCTTTGGCAAGGTGCTCAAAGGGATCGGGGTTCCACACCGTGGGGTGAAGACACTCTTGAAAAAACTGTCCAGGATGTGTAGGCGTCATGCAAGGGAAAGATGCATATTGCATGAAACGGGAGCCTTACCTGAAAGTGGCATTGTAGAAGAGGCACCCAGCATTCAGGAGCTCTGCACGGGGGATAGGAAAGAAACCGAGGTGGTACAGGCAGCAGGGGAAATGCTAGGCAGCTATGTGAACCCCCACTCTCCCCCCAGCCCCCACGGGGCTGGGGCCCCTTAGGGCCCCGGCCCTAAGGGGGCACCACCGGCCGGAGCACCCCTGGGCTTTTCTCACTTCATCACCACCACCGCCCACACCGCCTCCATCTCCATCGTGCATCAGCTCCACGACCTGCTGATGTTTTTTCCGACGCTGGTGGCAGACACGCTTTCATTAGTGCCTTGCCACCCTTGCTTCCACGCTTTGTGGAATGCTTCCTGCCTTAGCAGACTGTCATGTATGAGGGGAACAGACTCAAGTAGATCGTTCCGAAGGCGTTGCCTTACTCATCGACGTAAATGTTTTATTATGAGGACAATCTTGTTTCATCAGCATCCGCCGCGCCTTCCACTGAAGTTGAAGATGAATTCAAGAAGTACTTGAGCCTTCCTGCTTGTGATGGGAACTTAGATATCTTGGAGTGGTGGCGAGGGAACTCCACTGAGCTGCCGAACATGGCGCGCATGGCGAGGCAGTTCCTTGCGGCACCTGTTAGCACTGCAGGCGTGGAGAGAACATTTAGCGCCTGCGGGCAGATGCACTCAGATCTGCGTAAGTCAGTGAAGGAAGGGACTCTTCAGCATTCTCTTATGGCATCCATCAACACTAAGTAAGTGATATTATGTATGTGTATGCTTGTTGTGCCTGCCACCTATTTTTGTGTCTGTCAATTGCATTAGCAGTTATTGTGCTCTTGGGTCTTGGCAGTGTGGTATCGAACTATCGATAGTTATCACGATATTTAGGAGGCAAATCTGTTATTCATATCGCTCGATTAGTTCGTTTCGCTTGTCATTATCGATCGATAGGTTCACAAAACTATCGCCATCGTCCGATAAGTTCACAAAATTGTCGTTGTCGTTCGATAAGTTCACAAAATTGTCGGTGTCGTCCGATAAGTTAGAAAAGTTATCGTTGTCGTTCGATGATAAAAACAGAGTTATTCATTGTTATTTGATAAGTTTAAAAAATCGCGATACCGACCCTTGGTCAACGCCCTATGGCCGGTCCGCGGCCGTATGATGAGGGCTGTGGATATTACCCGGATATACCCGGAGAGCCGAAATCGGCATTTGGCAGTACGGCGTTTGTGGGTCGTTGAGCCCAAAAATTTTGTGGCCAGGTTGGCCCAAGTCGATAGATAGGCGATTGTGGATATAATAATACTAATAATAATAAAACATTTACGTCGATGAGTAAGGCAACGCCTTCGGAACGATCTAATCGAGTCTGTTCCCCTCATACATGACAGTCTGCTAAGGCAGGAAGCATTCCACAAAGCATGGAAGCATGGGTGACAAGGCACTAATGTGAACGTGGATATTCGTAGCTGAACGATCCAACGCTTGGCCACACCTGGATCATGCATTCGGCGAAGGGACAGGGTACGGGCGCTGGGAACTCTTCGAATTGTCCTGATGACTGCATGTCACGGCTGCGTCTATCGCTATCGCATGAGACACGGTGATGACACTGTCGTTGCGGTTTCGCGCAGTCGAAACTAAATTAATTGTTAACTCAATCCTCGTTCGCCACAAAAGAGATAGCGGTTTTTTGCAAGAGCCAGTTCTAGGTAACGAATCCCTTCGCCCCATAGGGCGAACAGCCAGTATGCCTGCCAGCAAAGCAGTTGTGAGAAAGCGCTCTGCTGTGCGCGAAGAGCTAGAAAAATTGCCTGAAACTTCTTGTCTTCCTACTACTATTATGCTTGAGAAGAGCCCTGTTAAAATTGAACGGAGAATCACCGTCGCTTCCCTTGCAAGTATCTGCTTCGCACTGTTCGCGATACAATGCTTTCATCTACCTACGCGCCTCGCCCCTTGTGGCACTGAGATAAATTTGATTTCTGAATATGTTGATGCACGTGGTCCAGCGCTTGGCCTGCAGTTCAATGGGCGCCAAGCACAAAAGTATGTGCTTGGCGCCCAAGTCTACATGGATCTTTCAGAGACCACTGCTCCACTGCTTCCCCAGCATATTACGCACCTTTCAGCGTTGACCCCAGTCCTACGTCAGAAACGCAGAGAAGTTTGGGAGTTAGAAGTAGAGAGTGCAGTATCTGTTGGAGTTTCAGTATCTATTTCATTGATCCAGAACGCAGCGACAGGCTTTCCTCGCAACAGAAAGCCTCCAGCCTCCAGTGATCCTCCAACTATCGCAGGACCTACCACGCATGCCACTCAGACCGTCACAGACTCGGAGCAACCCCCTGTCTCTTCAGACCCAAATCCCGCTCTTGGACACCCAACCGCTGAACCACTGACTACTGAAGAATGTTGGGATCCTTTTCTTTCGTCTCAGAGTGACCGATGGTTTTCACCGACGCATTTAATTCGCAGTGCACGCAAGGTACTCAAAAGAATCGACCTAGACCCTTTTTCAGAGGCCTTGGCCAACTTGATTGTGCGCGCGACGGTGTACTATAGCCGATCACGAAATGGTTGGTGGCGTGTCTGGAAAGGCAGAGTGTTCTTGAATCCCCCAGGTGGGACTTTGAATGGTCGCAGTGCCAACGGTTTGGCTTTCGCCAGAGTCTTACAAGAATATTATAAAAACGGCAACGTACAGGCGTTCATATGCATTTTGAAAGCAGCTGTCGGTTACAAGTGGTTCGATGCCATTGACGAGTGTATCTACTGTAGGTTGTATGAGGGACAAAAGTTTACAAGCCCCATCAAGTCATGCACAGCGAAAAGCCCACACGGATATGTAGTGGTGTATGCTGGACCACGAGTCGCCGAGTTCGCCCAAGAGTTCAGCAAGCAATGGGGACAAATCATTGTCCCCAGTGCAATGTTTCACCTTCTGCCAAAAGAGGATTCTATTAGCGTTGCTTGGCCATAGACCTTAGCCCATTAGAACACAACACATTTTACTACTTGTATTAATTTATTTTCGTGGTTGCTCTCTTAACTCTAGTATTTCACACATTAGTCAACTAGTCAGACTGCTTCTTGTTGTGCATCGTGCAGGCATCCTCCCACATACAAGTATCCTTCTTTTCAACTGAAGGTACCTTTTCTTATTGTTGTTTATTCTATTCCTTAGCCACGTATTGTGAAAGTTGTTACTCCACTCACACGTGCCCTGCATACAAATGTGCATCCAATTGACCTCAACATACACGTGATAAGTAAGTTAAGTAATGTTTAATACTAGCTTGACTTGTGCACGCCCCTGTTCTCCCACTTGTTCCCACAGATGCCCGAGTTCTCAAACAACCATCAATACCAACGCACTATTCGGCATGGCTTTGAAGAGCTTTTAGATAGTGGAGGGGGGGGTGAAGATAGAAGCTGTATTTAGTGAACGCTTAGGTGAGGAGCTCGCACCTGAGGTTGACGTGCGCAAAGAGTGCCATACCCCTATTTGTTTCTTAGGCTGTTGCACTGCCAAGTCTGACTTCAAAGTTCCTGGAAAGAAAGAGCCCATTTATTGCCACCAGCCCGAAGAGCTCACCGACAAGGTCTCCAGGACAGAGCGCAAGGTTGCAAAGGGCCAGCGAGCCAAAAGATTGAAAGGGAACGAGGTCACCGAGCTCCCTAGGGCCTTCGTAGCATGTGACTCTACGGAAATACAACACTTTGATAAGGTATGTTTCCCCTTCTCTCCTATTTTTCAATCGGCCTGCCACCATATTCAGTTTGCACCTCTCAGGTGTGCAGAGCCTCCCAACTAGGGGTGGGCTATCACCCTGTGAGGTCACTCGCATGGTACCCCTCCTCCTCTCTTGCGCAAGAGTGCATTTGTGCATTTTCAATCGGCCTGCCACCATATTCAGTTTGCACCTCTCAGGTGTGCAGAGCCTCCCAACTAGGGGTGGGCTATCACCCGGTGACCTCACTCGCATGGTACCCCTCCTCCTCTCTTGCGCAAGAGTGCATTTGTGCATTTTCAATCGGCCTGCCACCATATTCAGTTTGCACCTCTCAGGTGTGCAGAGCCTCCCAACTAGGGGTGGGCTATCACCCGGTGACCTCACTCGCATGGTACCCCTCCTCCTCTCTTGCGCAAGAGTGCATTTGTGCATTTTCAATCGGCCTGCCACCATATTCAGTTTGCACCTCTCAGGTGTGCAGAGCCTTCCAACTAGGGGTGGGCTATCACCCGGTGGCCGCACTCGCATGGTACCCCTCCTCCTCTCTTGCGCAAGAGTGCATTTGTTTGTGCATTTTCAATTGGCCTGCCACCATATTCAGTTTGCACCTCTCAGGTGTGCAGAGCCTTCCAACTAGGGGTGGGCTATCACCCGGTAACCTCACTCTCATGGTACCCCTCCTCCTCTCTTGCGCAAGAGTGCATTTGTGCATTTTCAATCGGCCTGCCACCATATTCAGTTTGCACCTCTCAGGTGTGCAGAGCCTTCCAACTAGGGGTGGGCTATCACCCGGTAACCTCACTCGCATGGTACCCCTCCTCCTCTCTTGCGCAAGAGTGCATTTGTGCATTTTCAATCGGCCTGCCACCATATTCAGTTTGCACCTCTCAGGTGTGCA
>LGRX02027030.1:0-21463 GCA_001247695.2 Cymbomonas tetramitiformis
GAGGCCATATCTGAGGATGCCCCAGCCTCTGTGGTGGAGACTGTTCATGCACCACCGAAGAAACCTTATGGGTCAGATACTGGATTGACTTCAATGGGTGAGAATACGGCTGGGGTGTCTGAAGAGACGAAGAGGCAACCTAGGAAATATCCGAGATGTTGGACACATGAGTATATAACTCAATTGAAGTATTCCATAAGAAGTGGCAGTGATGAAGAAGAAGGGCTTGACGTGGCTCCTCGTAGGAAGAAAGCAAAGATCAGCAAGGGACAATGAAATCAACTGTCTTGATTAGGATTGTCCAAATGCATATTCTCTGATTAGGATTTGTATAGGTGGCAGATGATGATATGCCAGCCGACATGGGACAGATCGATTAGAGAATATGAACTGCGCGCCTTGAAAGTATAAGACTTGAATATTGCCCATTTGGAGGCTGTTCTAACTTTAAGTAACTATTTGGAGGAGCTGTTGCTCAACCTGTTAATTTACTGGTCAATCTTTCCTGCCATAAAGATATTGCAATTGCTTGAATTGTAGCCTTGTTCAAGTGTTTATCTAGAACATTGCAATTTTGTACACTGCAAAATTGCCGACTACGGACCTGTGCCCCAAGATTGAAGCAAGATTTACCTCTGACTGACCCTTGAGCTCAGGCTCGGATACAGTCACGTGCTCAAGAAGTCTTCACTTGGAAGTGATTTGACTTCCCCAACGGTCAGATTTGCACTTTGTCACTCTTAATTTCGACATGATGCAAAACGCTAACACGGGACGCTCACCTCCAACGTCGCCTACGTCGACTCCTCGGCGTACAAGGGGACGACAGGCCAGCCAGCGCAGCACGAGAGGTGCTGCCGCCACTGGGACCACTGGCAAGGGGGCGAAGGGCACCTACAAGGCGCCCTCTCCGGGTCAGCCGCCACCGGCTGCGACAGCAGCAGGTGCGCCAAGCTTCCAGATTCCCAAGAAGAAGTCGACCCTGTCAGCTGATGCTACTGAGTTTCACAGCGTGACTCCTCTGGCTCTGGACTCTGGAACCGCTTGTGTGACACCTTCCCTGGAGGAGGCTGTAACGGTACCTAAACCGCACCCTAATCCGCCCCTGCGTCATGCAAGAGCGGCGTCACCAAGGGTGCTGACTGTTGACACCCCTGGTGCAGGGCGAAACATGAGGGCGACTCCCCAGCGGTATGTCAACTTGACCTCTCCTTCCCCTGGCATCCTGCGGTTGCCAGGAAGCCGCGACCTGAGCCCTCCAGCTCCGCGCCAGCGAAGCCCGCCTCGGACTCGAGACCGGACCCCGCCACCGCCGCGCTGCAGGAGCCCACCACGGACGCGCGACATGAGTCCTCCAGCCCCAAGACCGCGAAGTCCTTTGAACCCCTACAGGACTCCACACACTTGGTCTGGAGCTACGGTGATGACCTCCCCGCACGGCCAGCTGCCCACGCCATTCGGCGAGAACGCGCTTCAGGCTGAGTCCGCGGGAGCAGCCTCTGTGGGACAACCTCTACCGGCTGACCGACCACCTCGCGACCCGATCGCCGTGCGCGAGATGACCGAGGTCAAAATTGCAGCATGTGAGCAGGACATGCAGAATGAGGCGAATGAGCAGAAACCAGGACTTCGTCAATTTCCTTCCCGCTCTGATGTGGCCAACTGGCGAAAGCGCCAGCAGCCGGGTGAGAATCTCGCCTGGACTCCGCGCCCTAACCAAGGGGGTGTGGGGGCAGCGGGGAGGTCAGAGGACACGCACCAAAGCATGGCTGGCGAACTCATAGCACACTCAATGCATCCAACTCCCTCCTCAACAAGCTACGGGGAGGTGGGGGCAGCGGGGAGGACAGGTGGCTCCGGCTTGACAGGTGGCCCACGCCACATAAGCATAGCATGTTCTGAGCTTTCGCTGACCTCACCGATTACCGATACCGTTACAGAACCTAAGGTGATCGGTGACTCTATGGCAAGGTTATCGGTGACTTTCGAGTCCGAAATAGACAGCGAGGCAACTTCACTGACGCCCTCACTGACTCAGGCGACTACGGATGCGGCTACGGTTACGGATATGCTCGAGTCCCTGTTGAACTGCGAGTCCAGACCTTTGACTACCTCGCTGACCTCAACAACTACGGATATGCTCGAGTCCCTGTTGAACCGCGATTCCAGACCTTTGACTACCTCGCTGACCTCAACAACTACGGATATGCCCGAGTCCCTGTTGAACCGCGAGTCCAGACCTTTGACTACCTCGCTGACCTCAACAACTACGGAGCAGCCAGTCAGCTCAGTCAGTTACGCAGACCTCGCACTCAGGCGTAGCATTGGACTCGCAGCCTACCAGCCGCCTCCTCTTCCAGTCATCGAACCCCCTTCTCAAGCAGATGTCCTCAGCAGAATTCCAGTCAGAAACTTACCTCTGAACCAGACTCAGTGAACCAGCTTTCTCGCCGGGAGAGGCGCCATCAGAGATGGGAACAGAACCAGCAGCGCCTGGCAGAACAGCGCAGAGCACTCTTCTCTGACCCCGCCTCAGCCAGAACGCCCTCAGATGCCTCTGTCCCCGCACTGAACTCTCAGCATCAATCCCTAATGCAGAATCAGATGATGTTAGAGGTATCAGAGTACATGCAAAATCTGCATCAGCAAGTGCTCCAACACTATCCACATCTGACTTCAGTTCTACCAGCAGTGGGCGCTCCACCTATGACGCCCTACCAGCACACCTTAGGATGGGCGAGCGGTTTACCAGGTGCACCGGCGCCAGCAGCTGGATCAGGTCCCTGGCTGGTACCAGCACCGGCTCAACCGGTTCCCGCACCGGCTCAACCGGCTCCAGCACCGGCTCAACCGGCTCCGGCACCGGCTCATCCGGCGCCGGCACCATTTCAGCCAGATCCACCGGCTACCGGCTCATCGCCCTCTGACTCCGCTGAGCCTGATCAACCGTCACCAGGAAACTCGCCCCCGCCTTCAGACAATGGTGAACCACGACACCGGCGTCTAGATGTGTTGTTATGGACTTTAGAAGGAGCCTCCTTCTGGTTGAGAAATCACCTGTCCTCTTCCTCCGCAGTTACTGTCAGCCACGGCGCTGAGGCACAATACTCTTACCGACTGCCAACCATGCCTGGAAGCGCCAGTCACTTCATAACCGATACCAATCGGATTTGGATGACTATGCGGCACATCGGAGTGGACATCCAAGACCTGGCGCAGCATGGGTCAGTGCATACTCCTGTGCGCCTGACTGAGATTGAGGACGGTGACGCTTTCACTCTGGAAGTGGAGAAAACGCAAGTGGATGAAGCGCGGCGTTGCGCGGAAAGCCGTACTGGAACTCAGCAGAGACGCCTGCCCTTGTACTCATGGGTAACCATCGCGGAAAATGCCTTAGAGTCCGAGCTGACAGAATTTGACCCCCTAGGACTCCAAATCTGGGCAGCATTTTCATCTTCCGAGGCGTACTTGTTTAGAGGAATGGCGGCTGGCAACCAACCAACTCCCGCCACAGTCCCAGCTAGACTGGGCGTCAATCGGTTTCCCTCTGGTGTTCCCAGCGCAGCAGAGTACAGATCGCCTGGAAATTCCTTGCCAGCGGCCCCGGGACTCCTGCCAGTAGACCAGCGCCTTTCTCAATTCCCAGGGCACCACGATCTTATGGGAGCGGCTTCCCCAAGTGATGTCTACCGAGAATCCAAGACAGTGGCTGATGTGCTCAAGCTGATCAGAGACATTCCTATGTACCCCTCCTCCGCTGACCTAATCACCACTGACGCAGATATTGCCGCGCTTCCACCTTTTTCTGAAGCGCTGGTCAATTTTCTGTCAATGGGCGTAGTCACCTTCGCCCTGGGTCGCATGAGTGCTTATCGCCTGGACCTAACCATGATCACCATGCCGGAGATCTTGAAGGAAGTGGCTCAACGCAAACTACAGCCGCGATCCCTAACTTTTCTCAAGCAAGGTGGGATGATGAACTCGGAGGCCTGGAACCGGCGTTACGCCACTTTGGCGCCTTTCCTGGCCGACGTAGCCAGGAGCGTACTGGATGACATCGCGCTGGTAGGACTAGCGGGGACAGTGATGCGCATGGCGCAGCGACGAGAAGAGACTGCGCGTTTGTTCGCTACTCGTCTGGTATCCTGGCACGAGGTAGTCCAGTTATTGGCAGACGCCATGCCCAACTGCCACGCCATCAGCCAACAGCAGCTATTATATCAGTTCTGGTCTGGACTGCGACTGAAGCAAGCTGTCATGGATCGCCTTATTGAGGATCGGTTGGATCTGCAAAGTCCAGCGGATTGGGAAAGCAATCATCCCGGATCCACCGCGCTGCAGCATATCATCACTGTGGCCACCAAATTGGAGCGCAGTGAAGCTCTAACCGCAGCGCGAACCTCTCCCGCCTCGGCACCTGCGAATCGAAGTCCTGCCTGGAGGAATGGTCGCTCGTCCTCCAGACTTAACGCCGTGCAGGACGCTGGGGAGGAAGATGCTACTGACCCCGACCCCGCCGACCTCAGGGTGCAGCACGCCGTGCCGCCCAGCCCGGCGGGATTGACCAGGCCGCCACGCCGATGTTACGTCTGCAACTCTGACTCCCATTTATGGGCTAACTGTCCCGACGAGGCCAAGAAACGAGCCTGGATTGCTGACGCCCCAGCTCGTTTGGCACGCCGCCGCGCTGCAAATGAATCTCATATCGCAGCGCTGGAAACAGAGTGGGAGGATTTGGAAGAGGAAGCGGAAGCGCTGGAGTATTTTCAGAACGAGGAATCGGCCGCAGCGTCCTCCTCGGGTCAGCAATCTGCGGAAGAGGAGGACTGAGTGTCTTCCTGCCGGCGGGACGCCGGCGACAGGGCGGTATGGGTAACCGCCCCTGGGCAAGGAGTACAGCCTTCGCCCACCACCGGGGGAATATCCAGAAAGAGCCTCCGCCACCCCCCGACCCTCTGGCCGCTCGAGGGTACGGATTCACCTGGTCTGCTGATCAGAGGCGACAGCGCCATCTCGACAGAACCAGAACCCTACGGGATGAACCCTCGTTGACCAGTACCGCTGTTTACACAGCGAACCTTTCCACCGAGCAGGGCCGGCGAGAACATCACTTAGTGTCCCGGCGCCATCAGCGGTCGCCACGAAGGTCACCCACTTCGTCGCCTGAGCGCTCCAAGCCTCCCGTTATGTTCAGTGTAGATCGCTCCCTTGGAACTGGTGATCGCCGTCGGGCTCCACAACGCGAGCGTGGCGAAACGCCCCGCGTTGACCCCACAGACCCTAACCCTAACCCTAACCCTAACCCTAACCCTACCCCTAACCCTGAGGCATCAGTACTGGCAGCACTGGATGAGGATGAGGGAGAGGAGACCCAGTGGACCTTCAACCCACTCAACACCCCCTGGCGGAACACTCCTCGACCGCGGGTACCGAGAAAAGCTCCGGTGGAGCGTATGCGAGCCTTGAGGCAGCGGATTCAGGATGTAACGCTACCCGCGGTTTCACACCCTCTGGACGACAGTGGGGAGGAAGGGGGTGGAACTTCAAAAACTGGCCCAGCTTCCGAACCCCCACCTTTTAAACTTCGACCTGAGGTGTTTCCTTCGACGTCTCGACCAGCAGCGTGTCCAACCTGGGCAGAAAGGGCGTCAACCCCAAGCGCAGAGCGCCCTACGAGCGCAGCGCGCAAGCGCACTGGAAAACCTCGCAGCAGAACTCCGAAGACTGTACGAGACCGACTGCAGCATGAGGCAGAGGTTACGAGGTTGGGAGATGAACCCCCAGGACTTCGAGCGGAGTCACTGGCGGATCGCACGCGCGCTTGGAGAGAGATGACGCACCCGGAGCACATGGCCGCGGCAGCGCTGGTAAAGGAGAATGAGAAATGGAGAGATGCATGGGTACCCGAAGGGTGGCGCAGATATCGCCGCCGCTGGTACAGATGGCATGGGAAGGTCACCCCTGACCTGACGATAACCGAAGGAGCAGTTCAGCTATCTCTGGAGACCGAGTGCGGTACTATCCCAGGTTCTGGTGGAGATGTAGGAATTCCAGACGCCTGGTGCAGTCTATACCGGGTGCACCAATGGAACCAGCGAGAAAGGGAAGCTGCGGAAGAGGCGGCTCACCTGACCCTACCATCAACAGCAAGTGATTCATTCTCCCTGGACTCAGCGGAACCATCAGAGGCGAATCCAGCGACAACTCTGGATTTGACCTTATCTCCATCCAGTTCTCAGCCCGCAACTTCTGGGGACATTTCAGACCTCGAGGACTCCCAGCGGTCGCTCAACTTCACGCAGCAGTTGATGGAGCGACAGCTGGCCACCGCCAGATCGGAGAACAATCCAAGTGTGCTGACAACGGTGACAGAAGGAGTGGAGCCGACTCCCCTGAAAACCATCCAGGAGGAAACCCACCTGGAACTGCTACTAACCATTCAGAAACAGCAACGCCATCGTCTGCGGCCGATCCTGGAAGGTAATGAAGCAGTGGCAGCACCAACGAACGTCACCGACGCTCAGGCGGCACCGCGGGAAGAAGAAACCCCCTCTTTCACTCCAAAGTCCGAACCAGAAGATAGCTCTGGGGAGGAAGAGGAGGAAGAGATTTCCATCCAACCTCTTCGCTCTTACCCTCTGGAAAGCCGCACGCAGAGCCGCGCCAGACGACGCGCTCAAGGACAGGAGCGACGCGCCAAGGAGCGACAGCTACAAGCAGATCGCGAACTGGAAGGTGGATGGTACTTTGGTCCGGATCATCGTTCTCAGCCTGCACCACCGCGCACAAGACCTATCCGGTCTAAGCAGCGCGTACCTTTGCATCACCCAGTACGAGCAGCCATCTGTGCACATCTGCGACGCGATGGTCAAGTAATGTGGAACCAGGACAGTCAGCTAACTGCGATTCGGGACAAAGAGGGAACGCTGCTATTGGTGTTCTGGGCCTTGCTGAAGGGACAGCGAGTGCGCGTGCTGGTGGATTCTGGGGCCTCGGATGAATTCATCTCCAGTGAGTGCGTCAAGAGATTGAACCTCACAGTTCGCACTAATGGAATGCCGCTGAACGTTACCCTGGCGGATGGGTCAGTGCAGACCTCTGCGCAAGTCGCTTACGGCAAGCTGACCGCCGAGACTTCAGAGGGGACTTACTCCGAGGTCATCAAGATGCGAGTACTTCCTCTGGGCATCAAGGTGGACATTGTACTCGGAGGAAGGTGGTTGAGACACCTCTCGCCGGTCACGCTGGACTATGATGGGTGGGGATCAGTCAAGTTTCGCCATCATGGCAAATCCGTGCGGATACGGGGATGTTCGCCGGGGCGTAGCTCCACACGCAAAGGCGAGAGAACCGCGATGGCTCTGGAACCGATGGTAATGTTATCAGCGGCCCAAGCGACCAAGGAGATCAAAGCCTATCGGCGCAGATATGCGGGAATGGACAGTGCCGCGACACCCCACGACATCTTAGTGGCCTATGCGACACCTTTGGTAGGGACTTCGATGTTATCAGCGATGGCCACCAGCGAAAGTTTGGAGGACCCTTCAATCTCCCCCGAGTGGAGAAAGAAGTTTCAAAAGCTGATCGAGTCCTTTTCACCTCGAGTAATTCGCGAAGCGCTGCCCAACTTTGACGCCCTGCGAAAAGATGAAGTGGCCCATGTGAGACTGCAAGAGGGATGGAATGGTATCGCGCCTGCTAAGAGGCCCTATAAGATGTCCATGGTGGAGCTGACTCAACTGCGAGAACGCCTGGATGAACTCCTGAGTAAGGGCTACATCAGGCCTTCCTCAAGTCCGTTCGCTGCACCAGTGCTGATGGTTCCCAAGCCAGGGAAACCTGAAGTACTCAGAATGGTCTGCGACTTCCGCGCCATCAACAGCCTGACCGTCAAGGACAAATATCCACTTCCCGACATTCAGCAGTTGTTCGACTCCATGCATGGGGCCAAGTACTTCTCCTCCTTCGATGCGGTAGATGGATTCTGGCAGATGGCTATGGCGTCTGAGGATGTGGAAAAGACGGCGTTCACTTCTCCCTATGGCTCGTATGAGTGGTTGGTGATGCCCATGGGGTTGACCAACAGTCCTTCTTGCTATCAGAGACGCATGCAGCGAGCTCTGGGACATCTTCCTTTTGTAAGAATATTCCTGGACGACTGTATCCTCTTCAGCAACACCTTGGAGGAGCATCTTTCCCATCTCCAGCAATTTCTCGAAGTCTGTGAGAACCAGGGCATCTACCTCAAGGAGTCTAAGTGTCAACTACTGCAGACCCAGATACGCTTTCTGGGGCACGTTATCTCACGGGAAGGAAGTCAACCTCAACATGACAAGTTGGCCGCCATCAGGGACTGGCCCGCTCTGGAAAACGCCACGCATGTGCGCCAATTTTGGGGTTGGCTGGGTACTACCGGCGGTACATGCTGGGCTTCTCTGAAGTAGCACAACCCTTGACTCAGCTCACCAAAGGGGATGTCGCTTGGCTATGGGGACCCATGCAGCGTTGGGCCTTCGAGGAGATTAAGAAGGCGCTATGTTCTTCACCCACTCTGGCGCTACCCGATATGAAAGCGGCGGCCGAAGGACGGCATCCTTTCGTGGTACAAACTGACGCCAGTGGAGTGGCGCTGGGGGGAGTACTGATGCAAGACGTAGGAAATGGATTGCAACCCATCGCCTTTGAAAGCAGACAGTTTAATGGAGCCGAGCAGAACTACCATGCTGGCGAAAGAGAACTCTGCGCTCTCCATCACTGCACTACTCAAACTTGGCGACACTACCTCATCTGGACCGAGTTCCAATTGCAGGGTGACCATAAGCCCCTAGTCTGGTTAATGGCACCCGGACAACCTCTCAGCCGACGCCAAGCCCGTTGGTACATGGATCTAGTGGAGGTAGGGGTACCCGAGATGGAGTACATTCCTGGGGCGCTACTCTGGGTTCCAGACGCTCTGTCCAGGCGACCCGACTACAAGGAAATTTCCGCGAGAGAAGGACTGGTAGAAGCTGGCTTTGTGCACCCGGTTACTGGGAAACCGCAGCGACCTCCTTCAGCCGCAGACACTGCCAACAAGTTTCGACCTGCCGCTGGTAAAGAGTCTCGCCAAGGACGTGCGCCCCTGGGAGTGGTAGATCCCAACAAGTTGAAGGAGCGCAAGTCCAACAGCGCCAAGACCAAAGATCCGGAACCAGTTCTCGCGTACAGTGGGACTCTCACCTGGATGGACTCCCCTCAACTCTGGATGGACGCCTTACATACCCTGCAGCTGGCCGAAACCGGGTACGAGGAAGCAACCCTGGCAGTTCAGACGCGCTCTGGCAAACTGACAGCATCCTCGCCTCCTTCTCCCAGGAAGACCCCTGTTGATTACTCAGCAACGCCGAAGTGCAGCGAGGCCTCAACCAGACTCCTGGAGCCCAGCGACCGACAGGACTGGAAGTTCCGTGCGGACATGTTCGACTTCTTGAGTCAAGAATATGGACCTTTCGAGGTGGACGCCTGTTGCGACTTGGGAGGAAAGAATCGTCAGGTCAACCGCTACTGGACGGACTGCTTGAAGGAAAACTGGCGAGGGTTGAACGTCTGGTGCAATCCTCCCTTCTCCTCCAACCATTTGACCATCGAGGCCGTACTGAGGAGATATGTGGAAGAATGGCGTCTGGACCCTGAGAATACTTCAGCTCTCTTTGTCCTTCCTGACTTTCAGTCTCGCATGCCACAGTGGCGGCAGTTGTTCAGATCTGCGGGAATGAGAGTGGAGTACATTATTCCTACCCATGACGCTCAAGGAGAACCTGTGCAGATGTTCGCTGCCCCGGATGGAGTCCTTCTGGATCTCCCTTGGCCCCTGCTAGTGGTGTACGCTCCGCCAGCTCGACAGCGTGTCAAGCGGGAAAGGAAGACGAGTTCCCCTCCTCCTATCGTGCGTACGGGAGAAGCGGCCAGCGTTCGAGACCTGCATCAGCAGATATCAGGAGGTCAGTTTCTCAAAGCGCTGCAAGCGGAATATGGGCGACCTGGCCCCCTACAGACTTTAAGGAAAGAAATCCAAGAAGCTCCGCATCAACGCACTCGTGACTTCTGCGTGGTGGGAAATGTGTTGTGGAAGGTGAGCGCTGGACGCTATCAGTTGGTACTGGGAGAAGATTCACCACTCCGTGAGGTAGTGCTGCAAGAGGCGCACGCCTCTGTTTCCGCTGGACACGCGGGCAGGGACAAAACTCTGGAACGAGTCCTGCGACGCTTCTGGTGGAAAGGGGCAGCAGAAGATGTGGGACGCTGGGTTTCATCTTGTGCTATCTGTCAAGCGGTGCGACCGAGAAATTCTTACCCGGATGGATTGCTGAACCCACACACTATTCCTACGCGACTATGGCAAGTGGTCAGTGTGGACTTCGTTACTGGACTGCCAGTCACGGCGCGGAATCACGATGCCTTTGCTACTTTCACGTGTAAGCTCAGCAAAATGGTTCACATCATCCCGTTGAACTTCCAGGACAGCTCCGCTGAGGTTATAGCTCGAATCTACTTCGACCACATCTGGAAACTACATGGCACCCCTATGAAGATTGTCTCTGACCGCGACCCTCGTTTTCAGGATGCTATGTGGAAGGAATTGATGAGACTTATGGGAACCAAAGTGGCCTCCACTACGCCTTATAACCCTCGTTCGGACGGACAAGCTGAACATACCAACCGCGTGGTAGAAGACATGCTGAGGTCCTTCGTAGGCAGCAATCCAGAGGACTGGGATTTGTGGTGTGCCAACGTGGAGTTCGCCATAAACGATACGCGGAGCGATGTAACCGGCTTTACCCCTTTCGAGTTGGTCTTGGGGCACTCGCCTATGTCGCAACTGGATTTGTTCCTGCAAGCCGCTGCTGGACAACACTCCAGGCGCAAGGGTGGAGAAGGTACTGCCCACGAGATGGCTAGTAAATTCGCGGCTCAACTAGAGGACGCCCGCACTAAGCTAGAACTGGCACAGCAACGCCAGCGACATCAGTTTGACCAGCGTCACACCGCCAAATCCTTTCAATTGGGAGACTTGGTCTGGGTAGATGCCAAGCATCTCACGGAAAATATCATGAACCGCGAATCCTTCAGGAAGCTGGGACCTCGCTGGCACGGGCCCTTACCCATCACCGAGAGGTTCTTCAGTGACCAGCAGCGAGAGCTACCCGAAATTGACAGAGGTGCTCCGGTAGCTTATCGGCTCAAGTTACCCCCTAAATGGCGTATTCACGATGTTTTTGCGCAGCATCGCCTCAAGGAATACCGCACTGCAGATGAAGCTTTTGCGCTGCGTCAGCAAACCCCTACTCCTGCCAAGGTTCTCGTGGATGGACAATCCCAGACACATGTGTCTAAGATTCTGGCTCGAAGAGTGAAACCTGCGAGAGGAGGTAAGGAAGTAGAAGAATTTCTGGTTCGCTGGACTGGGTACTCTAATGCTCATGACTCCTGGAAGACTCGCGAGTCGTTGAACTACGGGGGTGAACTCGAACAGCTCACAGAGTTTGAACAACTGAGACTATCCCGAGAAGGACAAGCCCGCGAAAAAGCCTTACAGGAGGTCAGAATGCAGCGGAAGCAAAGGCGGGAACGCGCCAGAGCTTTAACCTTCTTGGACACCGCTGATGAAAGGGAACCTCTTTCTCTGGACAACTGCCTACCTTGGGAACAATACTGCCGCTCCTCTGACGCCTTTGTGACGCATCTGGCTCTTCTGGACTCTGTGGTCTCGACCCGCGAGTTGCGACTACTAGTACTTTTCAGTGGTACAGGTAGTGTGGAGAGAAGTTTCCTGTCATGTTATCCGAAGAGTACCGTGGTCACCGTAGATCATGATCCTCGCTGGCAACCTACCTACGCTGAGAAGGTTCAGGACTGGGACTTCAAACGTTACGCGCCTGGTTACTTTGACGTCATCTGGGCTAGCCCACCGTGCACTGAATACAGTCAGGCTAAGACCACAGGGGTGCGACAACTGCGACAGGCTGATGCCTGTGTACGCCGTACGCTCCAAATCTTCGACTTCCTCAAACCCAAGCACTGGTTTATGGAAAATCCGATGGGCAGGTTTCCCTTTGCGCTGCGATTTCGACCTGTAGTTCGTCGGTTACCCTCTCCGTTGTATTGCTCTTACTGTATGTATGGCACTGGCTACCGCAAGCCTACTTGCATCTGGACACAGTCGCCTCCTCCAGTGGACCTGCGGTACTGTACGATGGATACTCCTTGCCTTCACCAACAGACGCTGGGATCACATCCGGAAACTGCTCAACTGGGGCCTCATCCTGGGCAACAAGGAGCGGGAGTCTCCGCTGCTGTATACCCTCTGCCCTCTGGATTGCTTCGCCAACTCTTCGAGCACCTGTTCGATCAGAAAAGCATATCACGCATCCATAAGCATGGCTGATCTGTGTCTGGATCTTAGCTGCTGTACAAAGGACTCTGAGTTATCATCTCTTTGTACTAACAAGCTAAGAGGGGAGGAGTTGTGCCAGGGAACAATAGCCCGGCCAAGCCATTCGATTGGCATATTGTATTTATGCATACTGGGGCAGTGAGATGGCAATGGGCTCGGAAGGGGACTCCCGAGCCATTGACTTCGTACTATATATGGGGAGCGAAAGCCTGGACTTGATTATAGCTGGCAACATATTATCGTACACCCTTCTGGTGCGCTACGCCGCTGGGAGCGTAATAGGGGCGGCGGCTGGTTTCTAGAAGACGCCACTCAGTTGAAGGCGCCGGTAGCGCCATTCTCATTACCGATTAGCCGCGTTGGGATCGCGTACTGGAATCCGACGATTGTGATTGACGATGATGAATATCATGGAATTCCCTACCAGGGGCGTAAGCCTACACACTCAGCGTCTACGAACAGTGAAGATTCGGGTACAGGCGCTGTGTCCTGGAGCAAGGAGAAGTTACCAGATTCTGATGACAATGATGACGCAGGTGTCACTAACAGTAAGGAGAAGCTACCAGATTCGGATGACAAAGATGACGCGGGTGTCATACATGACATGGACACTGCCAGTCCGAAATGGGAGCCAACTTCGCCTGAATATGATGACACCGAGGATGACGTCGGCGAGTTCGATGACTTGGTAGCTGACGATGCTGAAGAACAAGCTGAAGCTCGAAGGTTGAAGAGACTGGGACTGCAATTGATCATGGATGAGAAGGGTGAACTTCACTGGGTACCAAAGGGCACCTCCCCGACCTCTCCTGTTCAGCCCGATGATCAGCCTATTACCGAGCAGAAGTCTGAGGCCATATCTGAGGATGCCCCAGCCTCTGTGGTGGAGACTGTTCATGCACCACCGAAGAAACCTTATGGGTCAGATACTGGATTGACTTCAATGGGTGAGAATAAGGCGGGGGTGTCTGAAGAGACGAAGAGGCAACCTAGGAAATATCCGAGATGTTGGACACATGAGTATATAACTCAATTGAAGTATTCCATAAGAAGTGACAGTGATGAAGAAGAAGGGCTTGACGTGGCTCCTCGTAGGAAGAAAGCAAAGATCAGCAAGGGACAATGAAATCAACTGTCTTGATTAGGATTGTCCAAATGCATATTCTCTGATTAGGATTTGTATAGGTGGCAGATGATGATATGCCAGCCGACATGGGACAGATCGATTAGAGAATATGAACTGCGCGCCTTGAAAGTATAAGGCTTGAATATTGCCCATTTGGAGGCTGTTCTAACTTGAAGTAACTATTTGGAGGAGCTGTTGCTCAACCTGTAATTTACTGGTCAATCTTTCCTGCCATAAAGATATTGCAATTGCTTGAATTGTAGCCTTGTTCAATTGTGCCTGTCCAAAACAAGAATATTTTTTTCAAAAGTTGATGAAAACTTTGATAGTCGAGCTTCGTCACTTTTAAGCGACTCGAAACGTTCACCATGGTTCGATGTATAGTTTTTTATCAAATCGATTGTTCCAAGATTATTCACATTTAGGGACGCTAAAGCAGAGTATAAGCTATTCTTTGAAAGTGAAGTGTTCGCAAACTGGGTAACAATTTTATTACCAAATAAATATCCATTTTTTTTATTAATATTTGATTTTCGACAGTACCGTCCTCGACGGTATATTCACTCGATACATCATATCCTGATTTAGTCTCTTCCATATTTACGCGCAGTCGTCCGAAGGGTGCATGTATATATCGTTCCGTCGGTGTGCATGTTCTTCTAGCTTCACACGGTTTTCCTTGTTACGCGTTACACATGTCTGCAGCGTCGTCCCGTTCCTTTTGCAGCATATCTGGGCTTCATTCTTCCCAATATGTCTTTGTGCATAACCCTTGGTTGCCTCCTTAAAATATTGCTCTGCTGGGGTCGTTTTTACAAAACTTCGAATTTTTACGTAGAGCTTCTGGAGCAATTCGCTAAATGTCCAAAGTCGTCCGTTCAAGTTCATTTTCATTTCATGTTCGTATTTTACCATTTGTAGGCCCTGTGTAAAGTATTTCCGTCTAATTTCACTTTTATGTGCCCCTATTCCCTCCTTTTTCTGTAGGTAAGCCCCCTTTGGGTTAGGGTTTCCCCTTATTTTCCTCCATATGGCTGTGTGGGTTGTTGCAGTCAGCATGTTCCCATCCAATATATCCTGTGGGTTCCTCTTGTTGTTACTATCCCCGTCGTTTCGCCAGTGTGCATGTTCTCCCGACCCCGCATTCTTCTCCCTGTTACGCGTTACATTTGCCTGCAGCATCATCCCGTCCTTTTTGCCACATATCTGGACTTCATTCTTCTCAATATGTCTTCGTGTTTGACCCTCAGTTGTCTCCTTGAAATATTGCTCTGTCAGAATTGTTTTTACAAAACTTCGTATTTTAACGTAGAGCTCCTGGAGCAATTCGCTAAATACCGTAATTTGCCAGTTACTCCTGAAAGTGTGCACATTGCCTGTTATTTTGCAATAAAGTCCCCATAATAACTTTCCTGTATACCGCGCGACTCACTAGGCATTCTCGTTTGTGCCGTTTAAGCATTCCCGATTGGTACATCCGCACGAGCTCCGACTGAAGGGTGTTTGTCGGAGTTTTGCCCGTCGAAACGAAAATCGGGTGCCAATCTCGCCATAACTCTTTCCACGTGTATCCCTCGTCACTTTTCGTCGCAAAGCTAGTAGCGCGTTTTAAAGCGTGATGTATACATCGAGAGAAAACACCGTTTCGCGGTTGCGTGTGAAGGCGTCGTTTCATTCGTCGTATGGACGTTCGATCGGTAGTCGGCGAGTGTTCACGGATCGCTTTTGAATCGTTTAGCGTGGCATGTGCAAACCGCGTTTGCCTTGTATGTTCGATCGACCCTGTCGAGCAGGCGATGCTGCATATATACGCATGACGTATTTAAGGGCCGTACTAACTTTGAGCTCGCAGTAACTTGCGGTGCCTCGAACGAAGTTAGCGCAGCACGTCGATCACGGAGTGCGAGTTGCCACCCTCGGTCAAAATTTCCCGGCACCCGTTTAACAACCACACCACTCGCCACCTGGAAGGAAAGTTTCTTGCACCGATTCGACCATCGGACGACTCGTCACCCCTTACAAAAGGTGTGTTGCGTCGGTTCAAAACCCACGCGACTCGCCACCCCTTACAAAGGTGTGTTGCGTCGGTTCAAAAACCCACGCGACTCGCCACCCCATCGACGAACAGACTTTCTTTGCGCTACCGCTTCCCACCACTAACCCACGACCACGCGACTCGCCACCCCATCGACGAACGAACTTTGTTTGCACCGCTTCCACCACTAACCCGGCCCACGCGACTCGCGCCACCCCATCGACGAACGAACTTTCTTTACCGCCTCCCTATCAATCGGCCCGCGACTCGCCACCCCATCGACTAACGAATTGGGCCGCAGTTCGGACGGATTCGCGATGTACGACTGGAAGCGCTCTTCGAAGGAGCTCTCTCCGGACGCACCGCACTACGGGCGCGTGTGCCGACCGCCGCTCTCGCATTTGCCGGACACCGCTTACACTCATTACGTTTTACAGCAGAACATGTACGCGCACGTTTTGCGTTCGAAGTACGGTATCTTCGTCGAGGGCATGTATCTGGTGCGATTTCACCCCACCATAAAGGACTACGAGCTCGTCGAGGTTCCGCGGTGGGATAAGGAGGTGAGGATGCCACGCCGAAGCGCTCGGCTTGCTTTTGACGAATGCGACTTTCCGATGTTTTCGTGGATTCGTGAGGTCTTTTCCGGGTTGTCGCGGCGTGCAGGTCCAGTCGATTCTGCTTTGTCGCGCGAGGAATCTTTTGGCGATTCGTCGGTTTCGAGGCGTCGCGTTGTCGTTCGCGCGTATTCACGCTCTATACCGAGGCGTCCGTGTTGCGAAACGTCTGAAGGCGAATCCGATGCGGGAGTGGTGATTCGTCACCGTTGAGCGAAGGTACGTGGTTGTGCATGAAAATGGACCGATCAGGTGTTGAGGGTGTATAAATATCACTCACAGAAGGCGCGCAAACGGAATTATGTCGTACAACTCGATAAGAGGTATCTCGCCGACATGCGAATTCAAGAACGGGTTCGTCGAAAAGCTATGCCGTTTCGAGTTTCCGATGAAAACGGGCAACGACCACATCAGCATCGAGATGTGCTCGCCCGTGGATTATTTGAAAAAGATTGACCAGATGGTCGAGACGAAGTCGGGGGCGTATGCCGAGGAGGTAGGCCGGATGGTTCACGAGTTCGTGTCGAACTTAAGCCCGGACACCGCCTACGATCGGCGTTGGGGAAAGATTATGCACGACACCCAAAGTAGCCAGAATCCGCAAGGAAAGTTCGCGTTGGGCGCGGTGCTCGGCGCTTTAAGCCCGGTGCACGCGGACCTGTGCGATTATCTGGCGCGCCTGGACAAACGAGCCCGGAAGCTGGAACGAGCGATCGCCGAGCACGAGCGATGCGTGACGGACGAAGCGACGCGCCGAGCGCATTTTCGACAGATCCTTTTACAGGAGCACGCGGATGTCGAGGTTATACTGAGTCGGTTGACGGGTTTGGTGGAAGCCGAAAAGAGCGTGCGAACTCTGAACGACGACGTGAAGCACCGAAAGGGAAAGATGAAAAAGCTCGAGAACAACGTGCCGAAGGATCTGGAGGTGGCTCTGTGCGCCAATCCTCAGTTCGAGAGTTTCGTGCGAGAGCTGATGAAGGCATCCAGAACCGCGCCGTCCACGAGCTTACCTGGAGGATTCTCTCAGATGTTCGCGTTGGAAGGGTCGCTGGCATGAGGAGGACCGCGCGCGGTAGACACGCTCGTGCACAAGATGCCCGCGCTCGCGGCTGTGACCGAGGCACTGTTCGGTAACAAGTATAAATAATGATACGTTCGCTCGTGTTCGTTTACGCCACGCGCGATGCCGGACGCTCTTGCGTGTTTGTGTTACGACGATTTGTGTTGGTGCATGCGGAAGTTCGGTCTCTTCGTGATTCGTTCCGAGAGCTTGGTCGTGTAGCACACTATTGGCGCATCGGACGTCAAGTTTGACGTTATATTCGTGTTCGCCGTGAAATTCTACGGTAGGATGCTTCTTAAAACTTCCCTTGCCCTTGATTTTGCGGAATGATATGTTTTCCCTTGAAAACCCTAGTTCTTTCCTGGCACTGAAAAATCACAGCTTCACAGCGCGTCTTCTAGCACAATATTGGCGCATCGGACGTCAAGTTTGGCGATGTTTTCGTGTTTCTTGTGAAATTCTTGGTTTAAATGCCTCTTCAAACTTCGCTTACCCCTGTTTTTCCGAATGTTGTGTTTCCCTTTCGTGCCCTACTCTCCTTTGGCTACTGAAAAGATCAAAGATCGGCAGCGCGTATTGCGGCCAACTATAGGGCATCATTTAGCGCGGCATGTAAACTTCCCGACGCTTCGATGGTGTACCACCTTGGTGTTTAGGTTTAGGTTACGTATGGTTTTATGCGTATGGTTTTCTACTTTATGTTTCAACGAGTTATCCACAACTGCACACAAGCATTTGAAAATTCCAGACACTATTACGTGAGAGAGAGTGACTCCCACAGATTGTCTTGATCCCTTGTGTGCTTTGGCTTATTTGCAAATGACCACTTTGACAACGTTTCCTTTGACCACTCATTCTTGGCTATCACACAGGTACGAGAGATACCATCACTGTGAATGGCAAGCGAGAAGAGAAACGGTTTGAGAGATGACGATGGTCTCTCGGGTAAGTCTAAATGAGGGCCAACCAAAGCACCATATCACCTTTCGATATGAATGTCACGACACCTAAGCGTCTCTCACACATATGTAGCTTTTGAACTTTCCACTTGCTCATTTATTTTGTATTATCATAATTCAAGTTCAATATGAAATTCTTGGCTTATTGTGACAGTTTAAAATGCTCTGTACATGGCCTTTGATTGGGTTGCTATGTCGTCGCTTTATACATGTATGTATATATACATATACATATATATATATGTATATGTATATCGTACGTTAGAAGTATACACTTTATAACTTTATATTTCTATGTGCCTTATATTTTGAAATACACATCCTCAAGTTGATAACATTTCATTCTTTTGGAGGTACAAAAATGACTTTTGTATGCTTAGTAGTGATCACAATAATTTTTGGAAGTCTTAAGACTGAGTGCTTAAATTTTTGGACCTCCAAAAGTAATTTTTGGACCTCCAAAAGTCATTTTTGTCGGTACAAAAGTTATATTTGTACTTCAAAAATAACTCGGTTGGCATTTTTGGATGCAAAACACGATTTTTGGAGGTTTTGTATGCAAAATTTTGGAGGTACAAAAATGTCATCGTAAGTAGGGCCCCGACTCCCGGACATACTCCCCATTACTAAGGAAAATTTTAAAGACTTCGCCCACGTTACTACTATTTTCCCAAACTGTTATCAACATCGCGGATGACACCACTCCAACCCATAGGGCCTTTGCAGGTATGGAGGGTCCAGAAACGTCACGTTTCGGCCAAAAACAAGTTAGGGTTTGGGTTTGGGTTCGTAGCATGCAAACCGTCACAGGTATTCACGATCTGAAAATTGCGTATTTTTTTTCAGCTCAATTCCAGTTCGTCGCAAAAAACCCGAGAACTCGAATCGAAGAATTGGATCATTGACATCGATCGCAAAACGGTGACGAAAGTGACGCTTTCGTCACCGTTTTGCAATCGATGTCACGACTTCAAAATTTCGGTTCGGGTTTTGGGGATTGTTGCATCAAACTACAATTGAGCTGAAAAAAAATACGCACTTTTCAGAACTTGAATACCTATAGCGGTTCACATTTTATGAGCCCAAACGCTAAGTGTATTTTGCAGTTTTTCAGCCTTTTTCTGTGAAAGTGACTCTAACCTTTGGCCGCCTCTGGACCCTCGGTACCTGCAAAGGCCCCATACGATAGGCGACCCATCGACAATGTCACCAACTTTGGGAGCTTTGCGGATTGCGTTTCATGTCACACAAAAACCTGGCGACCACGTCCTGAAACGAAAGTGTGACGACAACGACGACACACCGAAAAATCAGTTTTGTGTATAATTCCTGTTCCAGCCCATACAAGCGACGTTGATGACAGTGTCACCAACTTTCATTCTCGGAGCTTTGCGGACTGCGTCTCATGTCACACAAAAACCTGGCGACCACGTACTGAAACGAAAGTGTGACGACGACGACGACACACCGAAAAATCATTTTTGTGTATAATTCCTGTTCCAGCCCATACAGGCGACGTTGATGACAGTGTCACCAACTTTCGTTCTGGGATCTTTGCGGGCTGCGTTTCATGTCGCATTTTAACCTAGCGACCACGTACCGAAACGAAAGTGTGACGACCACGACCACGACACATTAAACGCCGCATGGGCCCTCCGTCGGAGACGGGAGGGTATAAAAGTAATTTGCTATTCATACGTATTGCTTTGGTCCTTGTTGCTTCATCGTTCATGCTCGTCTCAGAACATAACTCTATGACGGTCCACCCCCTAGAATTGGTGGGACGACAGGTAGGGTGCAGTTGGCGTGATGTAGCGGCGTGTAGCTCGATGCCCATGGCAAGATGCATGATGGGGATGTCGAAGGACATCAGGTGGGATGTGGGATAACCGCGCCTTGCCACATGAAGGCTCGGGACACCCCTAATTCTAATGCAAAAGGTTGTTGATGTAGACTGTGGTAGATGGGTGCATTGGAGGGGGTGTGACCCGAGCATGGTTACGCTGACGGAGCAGGGCGTAGCGAGCGAACCGCTTCGATTCGTGCGGCGCGCGAGGTGTCCCAACACACTAGAAGAGTGGCGAAATAATACTTTTGGGGTGGTTGGCGGGGGGGCCGGGTGGGGAGGTTCGAAATGCAGGCCGGCTCTCAGGGTTCGGGTCTTACGCGTACGTGGGTCGCAAGGCTGAAAAAACCCGGACCGTCATAGAGATATGTACCGGAATATCCCGGTTCACGGATATCAGACAATCCTGGAACCAATATAGATAAACTCTTTCCTAAGAAAATAAACCCTAAGCTAGATATACCCGGAACGGTCACGGAGTCGGAACGGTCTCGAGTCTAGCTACCTGTGACACTCGGTGTGTCATAGCACGAACTTACGGTCAGTCATCAGTCCAATGTTGGCTACCTAGATATCTGTCATAGGGGCCTGCACCGGGACTCCCGGTCAGGGCTGCCTATACAAATTTCAGCAATATGGCCAATGAATCCAAACTCGGTCTCGTGGTGCCATGTGCATTGAAAACAATGTAAAACATGTCCTGAAGGGTCACTCGACCGCGGGGGTGGCTTGGAGCCCCATGGATCCGCCGATTTCGAAGGGGGGCTGGGGCAGGATATCTCTATGACGGTCCATCCCCAGAATTGGTGGGACGACAGGTAGGGTGCAGTTGGCGTGCTGTAGCGGCGTGTAGCTCGATGCCCAAGGCAAGATGCATGGTGGGGATGTCGAAGGACATCAGGTGGGATGTAAGATAACCGCGCCTTGCCACATGAAGGCTCGGGGCACCCCTACGTCTAGTGCAAAAAGTTGTTGATGTAGAGTATGGTAGGTGGGGGCATTGGAGGGGGTGTGGCCCGAGCATGGTTGCTGTCAGGGATATGACCGATGACACATGTGTCATACATGTCATACATGTCATACTATGTCATGTCATGTCATGTCATGTCATATGTCATAATGACATACAGTCGTCGAGTATTGTCAGTACGGTCGACTATGACATGTACAGTCATAATGTTTGTCATCCACTTAAGGTGAGTGACATCTGTCATCGAGAGGCCAGGTATTGGCATCGAGATGGCGAAGCAAGACAAGTCTTGAAGAACCGAAGTGTTCTGAGAAGACGCGTCTTCGCTTCAAGCATGAAATGAACAACATGCGAGCATCAATGGCTATATCGACCAGCCGATGCGGGTAGTTCACCCAATGGCTGCCCACG
>LGRX02027031.1:0-40605 GCA_001247695.2 Cymbomonas tetramitiformis
TTTGTGATTGCGGCATCCTCCACCACCACCTCCGCAGGTGCGGGCTCTCCCGCCGCGGGGCTCCCCGTGATTGGGGGCGGAGCGATTACCACCTCCGCCGGTGCGGGCTCTCCCTCCGCGGGTCCCTTTGTGATTGCGGCATCCTCCACGACCACCTCCGCAGGTGCGGGCTCTCCCGCCGCGGGGCTCCCCGTGATTGGGGGCGGAGCCAACACCACCTCCGCCGGTGCGGGCTCTCCCGCCGCGAGAACCTCCGTGCTCGTGGGGGCGGGAGCGTCCGCGGGTTGCTCCGCTCCCCACGGCGCTTCCGCATGCCCCTCACCAACCTCCCGGGGTGTGGCCGCTTCAACGGGCGGTGGCCATTGCTTGAGCGCGCCTTCCAGCAGCAGGGCGCCTACTTTTGAGAGCTTCGCAGCGTCCTTCTCCGCTTGCGAGGCTGGGTAGACCGTGCGCTTCGCCATGCACTCCGGTCTACCACAGTTGTTCACCTCCTCGATCCCTTTGCCTAGAAGGCAGACGTTGTGTTAGCTCGCACCGCAGTGCGAGCACTTGTGTACTCCACGTCCGTCGTCCTTCTCGCAGAGGAAGCAGCAGTCTTCAGCTGCTGGCGGTGGGGGTGAGGGCGGAGGAGGCATGTTTCCACCTAATTCATACCACACCAAAACCAAAACCATTACACAAGCAGGGTTTCGGGCATTATCCATACGCATGACTATATAGGTTCTCCCAACATGTGATTCTAAAGGGTGCTCACCATCTTCATGCCCTGTATAGCATCTATCGTATGCTATTGTCAGGGCATGATCGAAAGCATTCCAATCTAATGCTTTCGATACGGCGGTCTTCGGACCTGGCAGCTCCCCCAGTCGTCTCGTCGCCTCCATATCGTCCATGTTAACGACAGGGGGCTCCGATCGTCCTCCGCCAGGCTCCTCCACGCATTCCGCGCGACCGCAGTTGAACAAATCTCTCTTTAGGCCTCTTGCCTCTTGACACTTAGGGTGGTAGCGAATCTCGCACACCTTGCATTGCGTAACGAAAGCCCCCTTTTGATAATAGCAGCACCTATCTTCTGGCTGTACCTCTTTGCATTCACCACACTGCACCGCCGGATACTTTTTATTCGCACAGCTAAAGTGAAAGCTCCTTTTGCAAACCCTACAAGTCTGCGCTGGAATTAGTTTACTGTCGCATCCAAGGACATGGCAGCGGTGGTATTCAGGGGCGTTTCGGGACGGTTTCTTTGCACGCGCGATGTTTCCGCCTCGGTTTCTTGAAGTCATTGCAGTTTCCGAAGTGCTAGACCTAAGAAGTGTTCTTCAAGAATGGCTTCCGCTCGCTTGCACCAACTAGGGCGCTGAGACGCAGTAACTGTGCATGCATGTGTGACGTCAGCTCAGTATAAATCGAGGACAAAACCGCCCAAGCATTTCTCGTACGTCGATGGATCTAGGATCGGATCCGACATACGAGAAAAGTTCATGCACGTGTGACGTCAGCTCAGTATAAATCGAGGACAAAACCGCCCAAGCATTTCTCGTACATCGATGGATCTGGGGTCGGATCCGACATACGAGAAAAGTTCATGCACGTGTGACGTCAGCTCAGTATAAATCGAGGATAAAACCGCCCAAGCATTTCTCGTACGTCGATGGATCTGGGATCGGATCCGACATACGAGAAAAGTTCAAGCACGTGTGACGTCAGCTCAGTATAAATCGAGGACAAAACCGCCCAAGCATTTCTCGTACGTCGATGGATCTGGGATCGGATCCGACATACGAGAAATGTGCATGCGCGTGTGACGTCAGCTCAGTATAAATCGAGGACAAAACCGCCCAAGCATTTCTCGTACGTCGATGGATCTGGGATCGGATCCGACATACGAGAAAAGTTCAAGCACGTGTGACGTCAGCTCAGTATAAATCGAGGACAAAACCGCCCAAGCATTTCGTGGAAGTAAGTATGTGAAAATGCTTGCAGAGAAAGACAAACTTGTATATATTACTATGGATATGCATACGCGATATGTCTTGGAATCGGAGCAAACGGTGTAGGAGGGCGCGAATATGGGTGGCAGCACGAAGCGGCGCCCCAATCCCACAAGCTTTAACGGTATGAATATCTACACCCCGAAACGTGTGTACAAAAGACATGTGATTGTGCCGCTGTGAGACTTCGCGTCAAGGAAGGGTTTACGTGTGTCTTACTAGATTGTTTGGTGACAGGGACGCATATCGGGGAAGGGTTATTGAACGTCACGCTCGTGCGGGATCAACGATCGTGGCTATTTGGGGTGTTATGTACGACTCTCCACATTACGCTGCTTGCAGTGAGCGTTTTTTTGCGTTGTGTGGCTCCGACGCTGCCTACAATCCGGGACCGAATTGGGATATTCCTCCCGTTCTTATAGACTTGTTACCCCTTCTCGTAGAGGTTGGAGATTCCGCTCGCAATATACCTCTTGGAGTGTGGCCCCTGAAAGATGATGATATGGATACGCTTGAGACGTTGGTGGGGAAGATAGATTTGTTGTGCGAGGCCTGGACATCAGCATAAGGACAAGGTGATATTAATCACGCTCACTCAGAGGAGGTTTGTGACGATGTGGAAATGTCAGACGAGTTGGAAGGTGGGCATGAGGAAACTTGCGAACGTCCTAGAGCTCAATTGCCGCAAGTAAGTGACGGTTTTGAGGAGTTGACGCGCGGGAATAAGGGTTGGTGGGTCGAGAAGATGCAAACGGCATTTGGGAGAAGCCCTCACCGCATTGCGGGTGCGGTGAGGGCGTATATCGAGTCCCTTCCGGCGGGCTTGAGTTCGAAGGTGCACAAGGAGTGCAATGCGGCATTGGTGGCGTTAGGTGACCGGCGCGAGGAGACAGTGAAGAATTGTGTTGTGGCGAATTTGAGGGACGCGTTATCACGCTTAGCACGACGAACCACACGTGCGAACGTTAGTCTAACGAGGGGGATAGCGGCTGCGGCATTTGGGAGCAACTTGGCCGAGGATAACTTGGTGCGTACGGCTTGCACGATGCTTGGTGTGCATCAACGCGTTGGAACGCTTGGGGTGGTCGGAAATTCAAAGTTGAGGGAGGGGGCACACATGGGAACTGCGGAGAGAGGGCGTCGTGGCCTTTGGGAGGGCGTGATGCTTGCGGAACGGAGATTGTCTACCCGATGCTTGACAATGGCGACTTGTGCTCTTATTAGAGCTTTTTGGTTGCACCCGGACAACACTCGAGTTAGTCCTTGCAAAAAGAACGTCGTGTTGGCACGTGACCCCAACACTGGTGCTTTGAGAACACCGAGGGAGTTCGTGAGCAAACATTGGTTGGAAGCCTCTCAACTAGTAATATATAGGTGGTTTCAAGCCAAGTACCCCGCTCTCAAGATTGGGCAACGTTCCTTTGAGAAGCAAGGTGTGTGCAAGCCGCACAATGTTGTGCGGCTGCGAAGGAAGGACAACATATCTTGTTGTTGTAGGTACCACGAAGACATGAGAATGGTCCTTGAGGGCTTTGACAAGGCCCGAGAGGCGGTGCATTCACCATGTGCGTGCACTTCGGCGACATGTTGCCCACGGGTTCGAAGGACACCCGAGCATAGGCGAAAGGCAGTGGGGAACACGGGAATGGTTTGCACTATTGCAAAGGCGGGGAGGTCGACATCAACTTTCGCCGAGAGCTTGTTGTGTCCGCGGGTGGGGGATAAGCATGCCATGGAGTGCTTGAGAGGGAGGTGCGAGAAGTGTGGCGGCTTGGCCAACTTCAAAGTGTGTGACAGTGAGGTGCAGCATGAGGCGCAAGTGCCGTGGTCTTGTTACGAGACTTGCGGCACAGGACAGATGGACGAGGATGGTATGGAGATTCGGCGACTGCAGTTTGTGCAGAAGAAGACGAAGCTGGCCGCCTTGATCGCCAAGTTGCAGGCGCTGTTGCTGGGGCACGAGCCGGGGGCTTCGCCAAACTGTCAGTGCAAGGGGAACTTCTTAGTGAATAGCGCGACCGCAGGGCAACCGGAGGCATGGGCGTGGAAGAAGTTGGAAGGCTGCGGGGATTGCGCGTTTCTGCGGCCATATGCATATCACACTTTCATGGCATTACACCAGCAGCGGCAGTTTCAGACGTGCGTCCGGGATTTGCCACTGGGACATGCGGTGTTCTTGTTTGACTTCTCGGAGAATCATTCATTGAACATTCCTCGAGAAGTGCAAAGTCTGCATTGGGTGGTGAAGCAGGCGACCATATTAGTCTGCGTGGTGTGGAGACATGCGCGTATGGCCGTGGATGGGGTGGAATCAACCGCGGAGAACCCAGTGCTGGTGAAGGATTACGTGTACTTGTTGAGCGATGACCGGAAGCACGATCACCGCTTCATTCAGTACATGCGGGAGTTGATCATCAGAGACTACTTCATCGGGAGGGGGATCGCAAAGCCCTTGTTTATCCACGAGTGGGCAGATGGTTGTGCGGGACAAAACAAGTGCGCGGCAGGGTTTGCGGATGTGGCGAATAGCAAATACGAGTGGTCATTAGGTGTACCTTGCCAACGGAACTTCTTTGAGACGGCGCATGCCAAGGGGGAGCAGGATGGGGCGGGGGCGCATGTCAAGCACGCAGCGGCGGTGGCGGTCATATCAGAGGGTGACAAGTGGTATGCCCGCATCAATTGCGCTGCAGACCTGCATGCGTTCTGTTGCGAGAGATTGAGCCGACGTGCGGATAGCAGTTACGCCAAGGCAAGAGCGAGCTTCAATCAACGGTTTTTTTACTTGGTACCAGAGGACGCACTGCACGAGGAGGCGGGAGGATTGCATGCGGTGGATCACAATGCTGGTGCGGCATACCAGGCGGTGGATGGGACGCAGCGCTTGCATTCTGTAAGGGGGGGGAGGGCGAGGGGAAGTTGATGGTACGTGAGCGTACATGCTATTGTGTGAATTGTTATGCGGAGTGTGTGCGCTCCATTCCGGACTCGGAGGGATGCTTGGAGACGTCCCACGTGGATGCGTGGAGAGATGTGGAGCTGCGGCCGGCTACGGGCGCGGCCGCCGTGAGGATTCGCGGCATGGTGGAGGAGTATGCGGCGGGTGTGAGTGTAGCCGTGCGGCGTGGTAGCATCATGGCGGTGAAGAAGGATCCTACGGACGCATCACATGCCTACTACTTGGTGAAGGCGCTGTGTGGTGTCACGGAGGTCGGCGGGAGGATCCGCCGTGATGACTATAGACAGACATTTGCTCCTGGAGACTCTGTGATTTCGGGGAGATACTTTGAGTGGACGGATCCAAACGTGCGAGATACATACACCTTAGATACTAGCAAGAAGTGCTTGATTCCGTGTGAAGCCGTACTAGCATGTGATGTTCGCCTAGTTAAGAGGGGGGATGTGCACATGCTACCCCTGAGGGAGCATCAGCGGTTGTTGGCACTTCTGTGAGATTCTAGTGTTATGTAGATGTATATATTGTATATATTGTAGATACGGCCATGTTGCGGTGTATATTGTTATGACTTGTACATACTTCGAATAACTTCTCCGTATCACGTGCTACATCTCACGCACCCGCAATATATGCAATTTCTGCTTTGCAGCCCTTTTTACAGACGAAATTAGCTCCCCAGCACCCCGTGAATATGACCCGATGTGAAATTTCGCTTCTCATAGCCTAGGTATGACCTCTAAATACTTCTCACAACTTCTAATAACTTCTCCGTATCACGTGCAACATCTCACGCGCCCACGAGACATGCATTTTATGTTGTTGCAGTCAGTTTACAGACGAAATTAGCCCCCCAACGCCCCGTGAATGTGACCCGATGTGAAATATCACTTCTCGATGCCTAGTAATAACTTCTAGATATTTCTCACAACTTCTAATAACTTCACCGTATCATTTGCATATCTCACGCGCCCACGCGACATGCATTTTCTGTTTTGCAGTCAGTTTACAGACGAAATTAGCTCCCCAACGCCCCGCGAATGTGACCCGATGTGAAATATCACTTCTCGATGCCTAGTAATAACTTCTAGATACTTCTCACAACTTCTAATAACTTCACCGTATCATTTGCATATCTCACGCGCCCACGAGACATGCATTTTCTGTTTTGCAGTCAGTTTACAGATGAAATTAGCTCCCCAACGCCCCGCGAATGTGACCCGATGTGAAATATCACTTCTCGATGCCTAGTAATAACTTCTAGATACTTCTCACAACTTCTAATAACTTCACCGTATCATTTGCATATCTCACGCGCCCACGAGACATGCATTTTCTGTTTTGCAGTCAGTTTACAGACGAAATTAGCTCCCCAACGCCCCGCGAATGTGACCCGATGTGAAATATCACTTCTCGATGCCTAATAATAACTTCTAGATACTTCTCACAACTTCTAATAACTTCACCGTATCATTTGCATATCTCACGCGCCCACGAGACATGCATATCCTGCCCCGCGGCCCATCTGCGACTTGTATAGCAGCCCTGTGGCCACAATAATTATCGAAAATGCAAAATATTGCATTCGGGTGATTTCTTATAACTTCTAACATGTTCTTGAAACTTCTTGCGACTTCTTAATGCCATTTTCATCGATTATGCAATTTATAGTGCAAGGCCGTCCACCGAGCCGTGCTACATGCCTAAAGAAACTTTAAGTATTCACAAGTCAAAGGCAGCGGTGAACGCAGAGTTATCGGGTAGTGGGTGCTGTTTTATGTTTGTTCTTGGTATCATAAAAATACTGCACTACGCTACATATTCATAGTGAATGCGAGTGCTAGTGTAATTTTTCTGCGCGCATGTCGGTGTGCTTAGCATCGAATTGAGGGGTGAACGAGAAGTAAGTTCTCGCTAGTCGTATGAACTAGATGAAGTTGGTTAAATTCCAACTCACCCCACTTGGCCTTCTTATTTTCCTTTGCTACTCTTATATTTCATCTTATGATATTTTGGCGCTTTACTATCCATTGGTTTTGAGTTGCGCGTTGTTTTTCAGATCGGCTGAAAATGAGCGAGTGGAAAGAACTAATTTTCAGCCCATGACCAACACCAAGACCTAAGGTGTGTGCGCTATCTTTCCTAGGTTGGTACATAAGAATTTGCGCGTTTGTGTTATGTGCTTGCTTTACTAAGCGTGGGTTTCTTTGTTGCGCTTTATTTTTCAGATCGGTTGAAAAGGAGCGAGTAGAGAAAGCAAATTTTCAGCCCATGACCAACGCCAAGACTTAAGGTAAAAGCTATACCCTTTCTAAGTTAGAACCTAAGTTGTTGTGCTTTTGTGTGAAGTTTCTCACTTGACTAAGTGTTGGTTTATTGTTCCACTTGCCTTTTTAGATCGAATGAGAATGGGCGAGTGGAAAATCTCGGAAGGTTTTACTCCAAGACCAACGCCGAGATTTCTCGCTTGTTGCACGTTGTTTTAAAGAGATTAGGTTGATTCCCAAGAGGCAATTTTCGGACTAGAGCCTTGTTTTGAGCGAATTAGGCTACGAATGGGGCAGCCCTACTTACGATTGGATTGTATTGTGGATAGTAAAAATATTAACGTTTCTAGACTTGTCAAAGTGCATTCAACCACGCATATGCTTTGTTGTGCATCACACTTGTTTATCACACCTGTTGTGCATCACACTCACCAATCACAATGTATCTCGCACCTCACAATGCATATGCCTTCGCATCAAGCTTCCCCCGATATGAATACTCGCAACCTTCGCGTTTGACTGCTTGTGTAGTTATGGCATAGTTAGTATGCGTTTAGTATACTAACTCAACACACTAAAGCTATGCTAAAACCAACGTTAGTATGCCTGTACTATGTCCCAGATAGCATGTCGTTAGGACGCCTTTAGGGTGTCGGTGTTAGTATGTCCTAACGTCGTCCTATTAACATCATAATGGCATCCTAACGCCAGTTATAGTGCATGTGTTAGTATGTCCTAACGTCGTCCTACGAGCATCATAATGGCATCCTAACGCCTGTTAATATGCATATGTTAGTATGTCCTAACGTCGTCCTACGAACATCATAACGGCATCCTAAAACCAGTTAAGATGCATGTGTTAGGGGCGTCCTAACGGCATCATATGCACGTACTAAGGGGTCGTTAAGACGTATGGCGTTAGTATGCCGTTAATATCTAGTCTCACGTAGTAGGTACCGTAACGGTATCCTAACCGCATACTAGCGGCATACTAACTTGACTACATATACTGTTGTTAGTATGCCTTTAGTACACCTTTAGAACACATACTACAATTTCCTAGGACCGTAGGGTTGGCACGATGACAGTGAAATTGGGCTTGAAATCACGATGAGAATGAATACCAGATGTCCGGGGTATGACAGTATGACACTATGACAGTATGACAGTATGACACTATAGTAGTATGACAGTACTGTGGGGGGTGTCATCGTGGCACTCAGTCAGACCCTCGAAGGATGGTCGGATTCGCATCGGGGTTGAAAAGACAATGAAATCGAATATCAGATATCAAGGTTATGACAGTATGACAATATGACAGTATGACGCTATGACAGTATGACAGTACAGCAGTATGACAGTACTGTGGAACAGTCATCGTGTCAGTCTGTCGGCATAACATCTGAATCAAGAATGACGAACCGGAATTAGAAATGAGATCGGATCGGGAATTGAACGTTGAGCCGAAGTGTGACATCGGCTGTCGAGAGGTTGACCCTGCAACCTGAGTGACGAGTGAATAAGTGGAGCACTTGAGAAGTGTTTAGCCTTCAGAACTCGGAACCGAATTATCGTTTGTACCTCAATCTGGCCCTGATCCAGTATATTATAAAAATCCGAATTGTGTACCTTTGCACGTTCAATCAAAAACATATCTCCGAGCATCTGTCGTAGTGCCCACGGGCACATTTGGTATCAGTGTGCTGCGATTTCGCCCCTGCGCAACTCGCCCACGGACCTATTGGAACTTTCGTTGTAATACAGGGGGAGAGCTGTACTTCCGGCTATACGTGCGCAATTTTTACCTCCGTAAGTACATTTTTTTTCGTATACAATGGCCGTATTCTCTGGGAAATATCCCCAAAACTTCATATTTTAGCTCCTTAACACTGGGGGCTCAAACAGGCTCAGAAACCCAAGCATTCGTTTCCCGATCTTAAACCCAAAGTCCGTCCCATGCCACAAACAACCGTCAGGGAGCACCCTGAAGGGTTTCCCCGGTTTACAGTAGCCAAGAAAACCACATAGCTTACCTTTCAGAGCCCCAAAATGGCGAAAACCCGCCCAAAACAGCCCAAAACAGCCGTTTTTGACAGTTTCCAGCCTACCCCAAAACCTCTCCCAGTAGCCCCCACCACCGAAAAACCCTTCTTTAGACCCCATAGAACAGCCTAGAAACCCCTGATACCGCCCTCTCGGCCCTCAGCAGCGGGGAAAGCTCCCTCAAACAGCGCTTTCAACAGTTCCTGGACGTTTCTGGCAGCTTCAACAGGCACGCTGGCTATTCCACCAGTACATCACGATTTCGTGTGGCTTCAGGTTGGAAACTGCCTCTTCCGCTACCCGAACTCCCAAGACCTAACAGCCTTCCCCGCGCTCCCTGGTTCATACCCAGTGCAAGGGATCGAAGAGTGGCCTTGGGTCCCCCCATCTCCACCTGGAAGCCTCGCTCCTTCGCCCCCAGAGAGTGACATCGACGAGGACGAGACTGATTAAATAAAAAGGCGACTCATACATGGGTGGTATTTGCATGTCGACTATGGATTATGGTGGCATTGTGATTTTATTCTTACCGGACTCGACTACCCGCAGTAATGTGACTATTAATGGAAAAACCTTCGCGATATCGAGGCAGCAAGCAATCATCGATGCCTTCTGCGCTTCGACCACCGGATGGCCGCTGAAATGGACATGCCACCAAACGGTGCAATACTGGAATCGAGGCGGAGGACGCATAGGTAATAATGCGGCTGGTCCGGTCAGCGTTTTGCAACCGTATATTTAGGGAGTAGATTAGAAAATATAGTACTTACGCGATACGGTTGGTTTGTATTAACTGTATTGCATAATGTATTTATTTGTGCGTTAGAACCCATGCTTGTTTGCATTCGTGTGTCCTATCGTATTGAGCATGTAGTTACGTAGCGAGTAAAAAATAGTTTCGAACAGCAATTGCTATTGCCTTGTCACATTTTCACATATCACATGCATACTTTTCAAAGCACGAAAGCATCAACTAGGAAGTATAGTGCATCCCAACTTGCGGTATGCATACTAAGTTTCAATATGTTGTGCATGCGACATATTGAAACTTAGTATGCAACGCATACATAGCATATCCAATATGTGTGTGTTAAATCATATCATTAATATGTGTTTGTTATTCGTTGAAAGACCGAATATCTAGGTAGATATGGCCATGTTTACATCGTATTCGATATGCGGTAGATATATACATGGCCATGTTTGATCAGTACTTGAGAATAAACACATGATAGGTAAGGCCAAACTTACCCTTGTTTATGTATAAACATGGCCATACTTACCTTGTACTTGGATATAGATACATGATAGGTAGGGCCCTACTTACCCTTGTTTATGTATAAACATGGCCATACTTACCTTGTACTTGAGTACAGATACATGATAGGTAGGGCCCTACTTACCTTGTTTATGTATAAACATGGCCATACTTACCTTGTATCTACCCAATGTCTAAGTGATTCATGCATTCACGTGCGTACGTATGGTGCGTTAGACATTGGGTAGGTACAAGGTAAGTAAGGGGTAAGTAAGGCCAAAAACCACGACCAAACATGGCCCTACTTGGGTAGTGTTGCGCCGCGGAAAAACTGACTAAACATGGCCCTACCTACCTTGTGTCTGAAGCCATCCAGACACAAGGTAGATACAAGGCAAACATGGCCCTACCTACGATTCCTAAATTTGTAGGGGTATGTGTTGCTGCACTTGGTGGAAGATCCCTCAAAGAGTAATAAGCTACCGAAGTGGGCCCCGCTGCGAACAACGGTCGGAAAGTTTGCGAACGCGTTCACGAACAGCATGGTAAGAATCCTGGTATGCATTCATATCTTGTCATGAATGCAACTCCGCTAAACAAAATTGTCAAGCAGGTGCACTAGCTCAGACACGCAGACTCGCAAGTGACAATCGTATACGATTGTCAAGCAGGTGCACTAGCTCGGACACCCAGACTCACGTGTGACAATCGTATACGATTGTCAAGCAGGTGCACTAGGTCCGACACTCAGACTCTTGTGTGACAATCGTATACGATTGTCAAGCAGGTGCACTAGCTCGGACACCCGGACTCACGTGTGACAATCGTATACGATTGTCAAGCAGGTGCACTAGGTCCGACACTCAGACTCGCGTGTGACAATCGTATACGATTGTCGAGCAGGTGCACTAGGTCCGACACTCAGACTCGCGTGTGACAATCGTATATGATTGTCGAGCAGGTGCACTAAGTCCGACACTCAGACTCGCGTGTGTTGTTTGTTTATGAACAGGAGGTACCGCTGCCACCTAAGGAGTACATGAAGAAAGAAGATGGACAAAATATTCGCAGCGTTCAGAAGCCAATCCGTCTTTACCGTGAGCTGATGCGCTTGTACAGCAACATGGATGCTTGTGTTATGGAATTTCCTTGCGGAACGGCTCCAGCCTCCATGGCGGGGTATATGGAGCAAAGGCATGTCCTTTCGATCGACATGGATGCAGAGGTGGTGAAAATGGCCAGAGCACGGTATTCCGAGGTGCTCGCAGGTGACATAGCGCTGATAGAAAAACGAAAGGCCGATGTGGCTTTTGACCGCGTAATGGAATTGAATGAAGTCGCGGCCTATTTGGATATGGGGACTGTGCAGCCAGACACGGGTATGGAGGCTGAGCAGCCAGAAGGTTGTTTTGAGATGCCAGACGCTCTCGCGGCAGCGTTGCTCGAGCACCCCGACCCTGTACCTAGCGTGTAAATCTGCATGATTGATAGGAAATTTGACACTGGCGGGCTCCGACCCTAGAACCGAGGACACTCACAAAACGCGTGGAATTCAGGGTATCACATAATATCCAAGTAATTGTAATAATACTATCTGCGTGCACAATAAAAATGGTAGTAGTGTGGAAGTAGCGAAAATGGTAGCAGTGTGGAGGATGCAGGGTATGAATAAAACACTACTTAGAACTAACAATTATTTTCTAACGGCAATTGCACCACTTTCCGTCGTCATCAGGTTCGGGATTACAGCCTGTGCCCTGGTCAATCAACTCCGGAATGAAATCTGTGGGAACCGCCATTGTTTTTGGGGTAAGTGCGCCAGGGTTGGCGTGCGTTGGAGTGTACGTATGTGGATACCGATGCGCATCCAGCAGTTGAAAATACCATGTTTCCCGAGTGTCGCGGATAAACCTCCATTTAGCCTGAGAGGGGTCATGTGTAGGAATCAGCGCAGGATCGATGAACACTTCCTCGCGATATAAGAACAAATTCCAGGAATGGCACACACAGCATTTTTCGTATTCGATGTACATACGTTCAAGCTCAATAAGTGCGTCTTCCATGAACTGAGGAGTATTCATGATGCTAGGATTTTACTGCGAAAATAAATGAATAAAAGACATGTAACATTACTTATATAGCAGTAAATTTCGAGGGACTTCCTTCCAACACGGTGTTGACAATCGTGTACGATTGTGAGAAGTGTCCAGAGGGTAGTTTTGGTATGCCCGGCGTGAAACTTATTGTTTTTCATACATGTAAATATACGGTTTATTTGTGTACTATCACGTGACATAAGTGTTAGCTACCAAGCATACGTCTCCTCATTGCACGCGCTAGCATCAATTATGCGCGTTAGGGTGCAGATTCTGAACATACGCCCGCAAACTGAGCATCTCCTTTCATCTTCCTGCAGCAGATCGCTTTCGAGCTCTGTCAGGGCACCGTGCGTGGTTTCGCTGTAGCGGTGTCTATTTCGCCAACCCCGCCACTCCAAATCTGAGTATCGGTGGTAAATCCACCCGCCCTCATACCAGTACACGAGATGCCTCACACCGAACCTTTCGCTGGATCTACGACCGTGGACGTACATCGGCCAAAAACTCCACCAGTGATAGGTCCTGAGATTAACTGCATGATGCCCGAAGTCCTCCCAGTCTTCTTCAGCTTGTTGCCGTGTTTGCCGCCACAAGCGGCGAATTAAACGGTCTTCAGGAACCCATTGGGCTTGTTGTAACTGGCAGTCGCGAAACGTAAAAGTATCGAAAGGCCATATCCAATACTGCAATATTGCAATATTGGGCATACTGGTGAGGAAGTCTAAGGGGCGGGTTGTGGTTCTATGTGACGAACGCAGATGTGTGCAAATGACCTCAGGTTGTAACTCCTCCAATATATATATATATTCTAAAACCCTGAACCTTGGACGCCCCGATATGTCTATGTGCAGCACACCTGACACCAAGACTCACCTGCTTGACAATCGTATACGATTGTCAAGCAGGTGCACTAGGTCCGACAACCAGACTCACGTGTGATAATCGTATACGGTTGTCAAGCAGGTGCACTTGGTCCGACAACCAAACTCGTATTCGATTGTTAAGCCCGAGGGGGAAGGGGGGAGGGGGGAGTCAGTGTATATTCCTTAAGTATGAAGAAAAAATTTAAATTTTCTTAAGTATGGGAAAACGCAGGCGTCGACGCGGGCCGACGCGTTACCCTCCTTAAGTATGGGCTTAAGTATGGGAGCCCTATTTTGCGAAATCTTAGAATGTTAAGAATGTTTGGTCCAAGACAAATTTTTGGACGGACGGACGGACGGACGAAATCTTGGACCGATATTAATCCCCACGTAGCGCTCCCCAGACACAGTAGCTCACATAGCTTCCGTTTATTCCCTGCACGGTGGCCGGGTGGCGCTCCATTAGTTGCGGCTGATCGTATGGCGCTTGCAAGGAAATTGAAACAGCAGGCCCGATGCCGAAAAGGAGACACTCACCTGCTCTCCTGTTCTCAATCTGCTGGAGGTAGGCGTTCCCGGTTGACTCGTGCTCGCGCTCTTTGGCGCGCTGCTGCAAGCGGGGGCTGCTGCGCTGGGGGGTATTGCCGGTCGCGGTGGTGGTGGCACGGGCCTGCGGCATGCAAGCTGCATTGCCTCCCGGGGGTGGGCTAGCCGTTTCGTGGGATCCGTGTCGAGAGGAAAGCGGACGCGCAGGTACTGGGCTATGGGCCATCCCCAGGGGTGGCTCCTGAAGTTCGCGCTCAACGAGATTCCTCCGGAGTCGCGGGCTGTTGCGCACGGGAGTTGGGGATGGACTGGACGAGTCAAACTCAAGATTAAGTTCGGGAGTCGCCGGGTCTGCTTCCAGCGGAGGTGCCCCCCCAGGGATGTGGGCAGGTGTTGCCGGCAGTGCAGCATCCCTGGCTTCCGTAGTTACCTCTGGAGGCACTGCCTGGTTTACACGTGCACGGCTTGCACGCCGAACCCGTCTGACGCCAGTGCGAAATGCTCGGGCGGCTGTTCGAGGACTTGACGTATTCTGCTGGTCCGGACCCACAGCGGCACGCGGGTTGCTCCGCTCCCCAGCCCCGGAGTTCAACAGCGCCTCACATTCAGCCAGTCCCAGATGCATCCTCGCGTGCGCCTCTGTTGTCGCTTGCTGCATCTGGCCGATCTCGTCGAGCTGACCGTCGATGGCGTCCCACTCCGCCATGTTCACAACGTCTGGTCCCTCAGCCGTTTGTACCGCTGGCTGCTGCGCCGGCAGCCTCGGACTGCCAGCCCGCTCCGGTGCATCAGCGGCCACGTCCGGGAGGTCAGGCTGTTCGGGTGAAATCGTGGCGCGTTGACCTGCAGTGGGCTGCTTCGGGTGGATCGGAATGCTCGCCTGCTCCTGCACGATGGGCATATCGCGTAACCCAGTCACCTCGCCATGCGTAAGCGGTATTACCAGGCTGGGGAGGTTCTTTGCCCGGGTGTGGCGGTTGAACTTGACGCAGGCGTCCATGTCCATACGTTGGAACGCCTCCATGCTCATGCCCTTTCGCTTGGGAATGGTGGCACGACGATTCCTTAGGCGATCTCGTACGATCTTATGTGCCTGCGGGTGCGTTAACGGCCGCTCGCTCTCCTTGTATCTGTCAACCATGTTTTGCACACAAAGATTCAACCTGTGCAGTGCCTGCGGGTTGTGCTTGATATCCTTCTTGTTGTCCACGATGAGTCCAGCACCCACATCAAACCCCGGGGGAACCGCCATTATGCTGGTCTCCGCGTCATGCGCCTCGCCTGGTCCGCGTTTCCGGGTCTTCTTTCCGGGGTTCGCCTGAGGGGGTGGGGGGATAAGGTCATGGGTGAAAAGGGCATTGAACTCCAACGAACATGGCAAACAAACAAACGTGACACACCGCATACATGAGCAAACGCCTAACAAGGCTCAGGCGCGCGCCCGGGGAGCTGTCAGCACATCGCAGCCGTCCCCTCCGGAAGCGCACAGCACAGCAAACATGGCATCCCTGTTGTATGTGGGGGGCAGTAGGTCCAGGAAATCAAAGGGAATTTAACTCCAACGAACGAGCTACGGAAGGACGGAAATGAGCGAATATTTTACAACTTATATACAAAAGACAGTTTGTAGCCAACTGCACGAAGGCAGCGCGTTCATCATGCTTTCTAGGTGCATATGCATTCTACATTAGAATCCTCTACGAATTTGGCTCGCTTGCGTTGGATTTCTTCTTAACTTGCTTCTTTGCTTCTGCGGCACAACGAACACGCCCAGCTGGACATCAGTTCCGCTATCATCTTACACAGGGCCAGCGTGCAGCCACCAACAACACCGTAAATCGCAACCAATGCCAAAGCGCAAGCAACGGCCCGCGTCAGGAAAGCCCGTGGCAAGCCGACAGAGGGGAGGGAGGCTTACTTGGCCCTGATCGACGCGCTCTCCTGTCCGCCATCTTTTGTACTGCTGCGTCTTCACGATCCAGCTGCGCCTTAGTCGTGATGCGCATGAAGTGCCCCGGATAGCTCCCCGATGACATAAGGTGCAATACCCTGATGGGCTGCGATGAGGCTAGCGTAGCCCCACTCGGCGGGCCGAAGAGTTGCATCGTGAACGGGGGGAACTGCCTGGTCTGAGGGGTATCCGGCTCATAGGGATATTGATCAGTATCTAGACGAAGCACCCACTCATCTTCTGGCGGATGGATCCGGTACACCTGGATGCAGCGTTGGACGCTGGCCGCTAACAGAAGCAAGCCCTCTTCGGTGCCATAGCAGTGCGCCTTACTCAGTAGTGCGCGCGCTTCCAGCGACAGTTCCCAGTTGAACTTCTGCGTATCCGTATCCTTGAACTCCCCGTTTTGAACTTCATCGTATAACAGCACCAGACTTTCCCGGAGGAGCGCATTACACAGCACCATTCCATCGTGCTGGAACTTCACCCACTTGATGTCCGTGGTTCCCAGCTCGGCTGCCACGGCCCACATCCAGCAATCCCCATCCGCGGGGACATCTACCAGAACGAAACCAGCCTTGGCCACGAAATCCCGCACCGCCTGCATCGACTCAAATCCCCGGTCGCCAACCCACTCCACCGCCTGCACCCCGCTGAGCTGCGTCTGCCACGTTGGTGGCTGGTGCGTCGATAGGTAGCCGCCGTCCTGGGTCTCCATGAGCGTGCTCAAGATCTTGGCCTCCGTAGCTAGGGTGTCCGTGGCATACGACAATATCACGGGAATATCCTTGCCATCCACATTGGCCTTGCGGACAACGGCAACCATGTTGCCATGCTCGGTATGTCTAACTGTGCTCATGCCGTGACTGTGCTCGCTGCACACCTCAGGTAGGTTCGCAGCGTCTGGTCCCACAGCGCGTTGTCCCTCCGTCCGCTGTGCCGGCAGGCTCGGACTGCCAGCCCCCTCCGGTAGCGCGGTCACGTCCGGGAGGTCAGTCTCTTCGGCGCATTCACCTGCAGTGGGCTGCGTCTGCATGCCAACCTCCTCAGAGGGTGCACCTTCCGCCCCTGGCGCAGCCGTCGGTGCTGACTTTGCACCATCCATACACGGGACCGCCGCGCACATGCCGAGGGTCGATCCACACCATGCCCCGTCTGACCACTGCTGGACGCCTTGCTCGAAGACGCATGTACATCGGCACGGAAATGCGGGCTTGCCAGGGTTCCAGTTATGGGTGAGTGCGGCGGCGACCTGCAGCGCGAATTCCTTAGTGGGGCGCGCTATGGCCTGTTCCAAGTGTTTGCAAAGGAAGCCATCCGCATCAAACAATGGGCGGAACGGGCTCCTAAGGCATTTATCTTGAAGCCAATAAAACTTCCTCTCATCTTCCTGCTGCCTCTTTGCCTGCGACCTTCCCCCGCGCTTGCGTTTTTTCCGAGGGTCCGCCGGGTTGGAGGGGGGTGCGGCAGTCGGGCCGGATGGCTGCTTGCGCTGCGCCGGCTCCTCCGTCTGGCCTCCTCGTCTGGCGGCCACCGTGACAGCTTTGATGACGGACTGCGCCGTTCGGCAACGGGCACCTGCTGCCTTGAAGAGGGGATGCTCGTGAAAACCATCAACACAGGACTCCTGCACGACAGTGGCACGATTGTCGACGCCGGTGCTGTGCGGACGAGCTGCAGGGCCCGTAAGGCCCCATCCTGTCCACCGTGCCAGCTCCGAACGCTTCTCTCCGGGGAGGTCCGCCTTGCGCCCAAAAGCTCCGTCCAGCATTCTGCACGCCATGGCCACGTCCGCAAAGTCCACCACGGCCCGTGCCCGCGCCTCCGCTGCCGACAACGGCTCGAAACAGGCTAGGGTCGCGGGGTGCTCTGGGTGCACCTGATGCACCAGGAGAGGTGGCTGCATTTGGCCCGCCAACCGGAATGCATGGCACGCAGCGCACATGACGTGTCCGAGCTGGGAGAGGTCTGAGCCCTCGATGGGCTGCGCGCAATGCTTACACGCGTACACCTCAGGCAGGCTGTCGTAGCACCCCCGGAATCGGATGTCCGCCTTGCACGCAACGCACACCAGCCGCGTGGGGAGACCATACATGACTCGCAGGGCGTGGGGCATCGGATGAATATGGTTCTCCAGGTCAATGGTCGCGTTAGGTAACATCGACACCGCCCCGTACAGGCAGATGGTGAGCGACCGCTGGTTTTGGAAGCCGGCCCAGTCATCCGTCCTGCCTGGGCTTATTCCACGGTGGGCGACGTGGGTGGCCGGCCACATCGTAACCCACCCCGGACCACCACCATGCCGAACCCGCTCAAAAGGGTGGCTCGTGGGGTAGCCTTGACACGCGTCTGGCAACCGCATGTTGCCATCGTTCCAGATCTGAGGCAGCCGGGTGTCTGGACACACCTCCGTACAGGCCTGGTCGTCCAGGCAAAGGAGGGCCGAGAAAGTGTGGATGGCCTCAGCACCGAGGTTCCAGGCCGCGCCAAGCCCAGTCTCGATAGCAAAGGGCGCGATGTCGAGGTGGTCGATCTGGTCCGGGCTGTCCGGACACCGTCCCAAAGCAGCAGGCTTCTCGTAATATTCATAGCCAGCTGCAGTCCGACCGCGGTGGTGAAGGACGGCGTCGACGCCCTCTCGCATGGTCCTCTGGAAATACAGTTGCACCGACTGCATCTGGCGCGCAGCGTGCTGGCCAGTATGGGCGTCCTGCTTAATTTTCGACCAGTCGCACGTGACCTGGTAACGGGGATGCGGCGTCGTTATCGGTGGGTTTCTCGCAGTGCCGACCTCATCCGCGAAAAGCCCAGACACTTTCACGTAGTCACTGAACTCGAAGATGGTTCGGTAGTAGTGATCATTGGCCGCGAGTGGCAGTCGCGCTTCCTTGGCCAGGCGTATCGCAGCCGCTGCGCCATCCTCCCATGCCTTCAAGCGCGTAGCAATCCGCTGGTGAGGCTCTTCTGCAATGTAGGCGCCAGTCGGTACGTCCGTCGGTTTAGTTGCGATGTACTCGAAGGCCATTTTAGCCTTGCGCCAGTGACGCTGTAATGTCGACAAGAAATCGTCGAAGTCCCGTGAAACCTGCTGCTGCAGTGTAATGCATTTAGCAGTGCGGCATGAGTCATCCCCGCTGCTGGCTATGGCCGCTGCCTTCGCCACCTGCCACTTGGCCATGGCAGCTTTGCAGGACGCGGCCCAGGTTTGAAGCTGGGTGTAGTCCCTAATTTGCATATCAAAGATGGCCAGGGCTATGCCATCCCTCATCTCCTTCACAGCAGCCACCAGATCCCGCCTGCCATCTCCTGCTTCCCGCTGCCACGCTGCACCTCTGCCAGAAAACATATACTTGTCCAAAAGGTCATTCGTAATGAAGTGATATGAAAAAGGTCGTTCGTCACGTTCCCGGCTGCGTTCGTCGCAATATGACACCTGGTCCGCCGACGGAAAGCAGGACCTCCAAGGTGGTACCTGTACGCATGTGGGCACAGCAGAGCAAACACATCACCGCTTAGGTTCCGGCGCGTGTCCGGGGAGCTGTCCCCACATCGCAGCCGTCCCCTCGGCAGGTGCACAGCACAGCAAACACATCACCGCTTAGGTTCCGGCGCGTGTCCGGGGAGCTGTCCCCACATCGCAGCCGTCCCCTCGGCAGGTGCACAGCACAGCAAACACATCACCCCTCAGGATCCTGCAACGAGCGCGCATCGCTAAATCAGTCACTTTAATTAAACAAGGCATTATTTGTTACAACATTGTTTGAATGGTACTAGCTGCCTCTATTCTACGAATAACTCAACATGGCCTGTGCCCGCGAAAAGCTGTCATGCAGGCGTTATAATCCTCCATGGTCCACCGGCCTGGCTCGCTGCCTTCTTCTGCCATCGGTTTACGGTCCTTCTCAAGCTTGTTCCGAAGCATGTACGCGAACTTCTTAACAACCCCGCCGCACAACAACGCGTGCATGAATTCCTGCATACCAGGCAATAGCACGCAACTCGCGTGTTCAGGTATCACTTCCCACAGCTGCTGCTCTAACATACTGCTCAAGCTCCAGATCGAGCGCTTGTGATGTGCCCAGCAGTACACTTTCTTTATTGCGTTGACGTGGGCCTGGGGCTAACGAGATCAGTTGCCAGAGTTCATGACGGCAGAGAATGCATCCGTACCCGTTGCACAGCTGCGGAAACAGCGCAACGTGGACTATAGGATTGCTGGTATCCGAATGTAGGCAGTAAATATATATTTCAAAAGTTGCTTACATCTAGGGGGCTGCGCCACGCCCTTCCCTAGCGCACTCACTACTATTGATGCGGACAGTTTATTCCTCTACTGCTTAGTTGCACTAACCTACTCCTCGTCATCCTTCAGCTTGGTGACCCATCGATATCGAACCATTGCACGGTGTCGCCAATTGCATCCGTCCAAGAACGTTTCCGGAGCGCGCCATCTTGATCTTGGCTACTCTGTCTGCCGCTCCCTACTGCCGCATCACTTGCGGAGTCTTCGTGACTGTGATCGCCGTCATCAGTACTGCTGTCGTCATCGGAAGGGTCCCCCCCCGGCGGCGGGTTCTGAGCGGTACACTCCAGAACGCTTGCAAATTCATCCCAGTGCAACCAGTGCTCCTTTCGGCCCCAGATAGCCGCAACCTCCCGATCGTACACCTTCACGACGACATAGCCGTTTGGGGGTTGCGTGTCCTCCACTTCCGTGTTGTATGTTCCGGATTCGACACGTTTGCCATCTGGCGATGGCGTCCACACATAACAAGGGTCAAAACGCACGATTTTGGCTGCAAACATGTATCCGAATAAATCCGCCGGGGCTCCCTCGTTGTACTTGAACGCAAACAAGTTGCAATCTGGTATTGTCAAGCGTGCCCCGATTTCCACTTTGCAGGACTCCCGTGCCCATGTGAACTCCTACCGTCCAAACCACCCACAAACCCGATCGAAGAATCAGCCTATGCTTACACGGCCACGCATAGACGTGGGTGGTGTCAGCAAGGAGTTACTGGCAATGCAACGCTTACTGATGTTACGAAACAAGAGAGCCCGCAGACCAACAACCTACATTTGTTCAGTTTCCCACTGCCATTGACCAACCTCCACCATCGTCCCCAACCAAACATGACGTGTGGTGTAAGCAAGGAGTGTCTTGCAATGCAAAGCTCACTGATGTTACCAAACACGAGAGACCGCCGACCAACAAACTTTAACCGAGACCCCCAAACCAAGGTCTGGCGCTCTAAGTGAATAATTGTGGTACGTTTATTCAGGCATTTCAAATTGTTCAGATACCCACTGCCATTGACGAACCTCCAGCATCCGCCATGATTTCACGTTGAAACGAGCCACGGCTGATGCACATCTGCTGCCAACGACTCAAAGGAAATGAATCTGACAGCAGACATGTGTAAATGCGTGACATATGGAGGAGGCACGCATACCTCACGGACATGACCTTAGGGAAGGCTGCGCCTGCGGTCCGGCATGCCGCGCCTGCGGTCCTGCAATAGGTTGATCGCTGGAGGCGTGCCCGTGACAAGCATCCCGGTGGTAGGGTCAACATAAGTTGCCTCAAACGCTTCTGCCAAGGCGCATGCAGTGGGCCTCTCCGCCGCTGCTATTTTCGCGTAGTCAAGGATAAGGCTGGATAGCTTCGAGGCCACCATGGGGATGCGTGTCCGCTTGTTCAGGATGTAGGGCACGCGCGCACGGGTGTCTTCGTCGCACACGCTTCGCAGCGCATCCCTTCCATCCCGTGTGAAGAGGCGTACGAGGAGGGCCGCGACAGCCCAAATGTCTGTCGCGGGAGTCGGACCACCTTCGCCATACTCCGGAGCCCACACTGATCCTCTTTTTTGCACCTTACGTCCTTGACTCCAGCGTGCTCGAGAGAAGGCATCCACCGCGATTCCATCATGGGGTTGCCGACGTGCCAGCCCGAAGTCGATGAACACTAAGCTCCCAGGGCGGCTGGGACTGAGCACCAAGTTTTGTGCGCGCAGGTCCCCATGCGCAACTCCACCAGCGTGCAGCGCCCGTAACCCGCGCACCATGCGCAGGCAGATTTCCCGCTTGCACGCCATGTCCAGCGGGCATGTTGGCTGCCGAAGGAAGGCGTCCAGGCTGATCCCATGGTCCATGAACACCAGGTAGGATGTTGGACGATGGCTTGGGCGCGTGCGGATTCCGTAGTGGTGTGGTGGCACAACATACTCCGGAGCCGCCCGCCACGCGCTGCTTGTCATGTACAGCTCGCGTGCGCATTCCACATATCGCTTCTCAAGCGTGGGATGACAGTTCTGGTTGAACTCCTTGTACACCAAGGGCACGGTGCCGTTCACGGTGCACCCAACGCGCAAGTCGCCGTATCCACCCCGGACATGCACAGCTTTACCCAATGGGGTAGATTTGTCGATGGCCTCGTACGACACTGGACCAATCCCACAAGTCTGTGCCAGGGCATGTAGCACGTCTGCATTAAACTGGATATCCCCATGGATGAACCATTCCGCACTGAGCTTGGCCCAGAAGTCGACACTCGGACCAACGAAAAGGGTTCGCACATGGGCACCAGCCCCTTCGCTCTCCGCCGGCGGACACTGTGGTTGACTCTTCGCCGCAGCCTTAGCCTTCTTCCTACGTTGTCGTTTTTGCGCATTTGAGCAACGGCGTTTGTTTCGCCGTTGCACCTACAGCATCAAGGACAATGGGCATTGCCCATGACAAGTTAACACCATTGTACCCCAGCACGCAATAGCACTCCTATCACCATTCCAACAACTATTCCTACTACTACTATTACGGCTACTACTATTGATACTATTCCCATCGTGACTATCTCCTATAGAATGTTGTAATAATATCTCCTATACTATTACAAACCGGACTCCGCACTTCCCATGCGACTACCATACACGTAGGGAGAGCTAACAGCCCTCTTAACACGCAACTCCCGACCCATGGGCATCCACAACAACCCTCCACAAACCATACCTCGGGTTACATGCGCGTGCCCGGGGAGCTGTCCCCACATATTGAGCATCCCAACATTCTACAACCGGGCGCCTGCCCACCATGCACACCGTCGCCCATAATACGGTACCGCCCACTATCACATGCAGCCCCTAAGGTTCAGGCGCGTGTCCGGGGAGCTGTCCCCACATCGCAGCCGTCACCAACAGCCTGCGCACTAACCCTTGCGACTTCCATACACACCGTACCTCGGTGACGCAACGGGTTCCGGGGACGCGTAGGGAGTGCTACCAGCCCTCTTAACACGCAACTCCCGACCCGTCAGCTAGATGCCACCACCCGTCGCGGGATCTGGGGGCGCGTAGAGAGTGCTAACAGCCCTCTTAACACGCAACTCCCGACCCATGGGCATCCACAACAACCCGCCACAAAACACACCTCGGGTAACAGGCGCGTGCTCGGGGAGCTGTCCCCACATATTGAACATCCCAAGCAACCTTCTACAACCGGGCGCCTGCCCACCATGCACACCGTCGCCCACAATACGGTACCGCCCACTATCACATGCAGCCCCTAAGGTTCAGGCGCGTGTCCGGGGAGCTGTCCCCACATCGCAGCCGTCACCAACAGCCTGCGCACTAACCCTTGCGACTTCCATACACACCGTACCCCACACCGTACCTCGGTGACGCAACGGGTTCCGGGGGCGCGTAGGGAGTGCTACCAGCCCTCTTAACACGCAACTTCCGACCCACCGGCATCCACAACAACCCACCTCAACAGATTCCGCGTGTTGCAGGCACACCACGCTCTTTCTCTCATAGGAAAACGGGGGGCGCGTAGAATGACTGTAAAAGGTCGGAGCTCACCACGGGAGGCTGGCCAGCTGCTTCGCCGCAGTGTGTATTGCTTATTTTTTTCTTTACGGCCCGCAATCAGCAAATCCACTGGCCCGCTTTCGGCCAATATGGCCAGTCTCCAAAATTGCCCGCCGCAGGCGCGAAAATTTAATTTTAAGTATGGTGATATTGTAAAAATCGCATAATTTTGCATAAATTTTGGTATTTTCATATCAAACGTCACGGCCCGCATCCATATATTCCATCGGCCCGCATGCGGCCCGGAGTGGTGAGCTACGGCCCCGGGCCGGCCCGTCACGGTAAGCAATATACTCTGCTTCGCCGGCTGCCCCGCGTCCCGCTCCGGGTCCACCTTCAGGCGGTCCTGCTACCCCCTGCGAAGACCATACACACCGCAACCCACACCGTTCGTCCGTGACGCCACGGGTCCGGGGGCGCGTAGGGAGTGCTAACAGCGCTCTTAACACGCAACTCCCGACCCATCGGCAACACGCCAAATCCCGCCGCGGGTCTGGGGTGCGTGAAGTAAGCATACCTCTTTTGTTGCTTTCATTAAAGCTATTGGCAACCGCACAAAAAAATGAATAAGATTAATACTCACCGCAGGATGCACCACCGCGACCTCTTCTCCGGACGCAACGTGCTCCGCGGCTCCAACTACGGGAGCTCCGCCCTGCCAGTGGTGAAGCAAGGAGACGGTTCCTCCCTTCACGTCGTCTTCAAAAAAAAAGAGCGCACGCCTAACAAAAACAGCATGGACTCCAGGGCCAAGAAGAAAATCAAATGTTCGGCCGAGTGTCCAGGAAGATGTCTCCACATCGCGGCCGTCACCTCCGTATTTACCGTGCATAGCAAGCAAACAACAACGCATGCCTACCGAAACTGCATGCGTAACGTACCACACAAAGACCCCCACAAAACCCCCACGGTTCGGGCGCGTGTCCAGGGAGCTGTCCCCACATCGCAGCCGTCACCTCCGTACGTACCCGTGCATAGCAAGCAAAAACAGCGCATGCCTACCGAAACTGCATGCGTAACATACCACACATAGACCCCAAAAAAACCCCCACGGTTCGGGCGCGTGTCCAGGGAGCTGTCCCCACATCGCAGCCGTCACCTCTGTACGTACCCGCGCATAGCAAGCAAAAAACAGCGCATGCCTACCGAACTGCATGCGTAACATACCACACAAAGACCCCCACAAAACCCCCACGGTTCGGGCGCGTGTCCAGGGAGCTGTCCCCACATCGCAGCCGTCACCTCCGTACGTACCCGTGCATAGCAAGCAAAAAACAGCGCATGCCTACGGAAACTGCATGCGTAACATACCACACAAAGACCCCAAAAAAACCCCCCACGGTTCGGGCGCGTGTCCAGGGAGCTGTCCCCACATCGCAGCCGTCACCTCTGTACGTACCCGCGCATAGCAAGCAAAAAACAGCGCATGCCTACCGAAACTGCATGCGTAACATACCACACAAAGACCCCAAAAAACCCCCACGGTTCGGGCGCGTGTCCAGGGAGCTGTCCCCACATCGCAGCCGTCACCTCCCTAATTACCACATGAAATGCTGCCCACTCGAGCCACTGGAAAAGAAAAGGTCTGCCGCTTGTGTAATACAACACTGAAAAAACTCATTGCCCAAAACCGCACATACTAAGCATACACTAAAAAAGCCCCCACGGTTCGGGCGCGTGTCCGGGGAGCTGTCCCCACATCGCAGCCGTCCCCTCCCTAATTACCGAGTCCGGAAAGCATAAACCTGCAGGCGCACCATAACCAAAAAAGCCCCACGGTTCGGGCGCGTGTCCATCCAGGGAGCTGTCCCCACATCGCAGCCGTCCCCTCCCAAACAACTGTGTCCCAGCAAATGCATCCCCACCCACTGCCAACGCATTCCACAAAATAAGAAGAACATCAAGGTCAACGCACCGCTGGTCCTGGCTGTACCACTGCCGTCTGGAGGCCCCTAGTGCCGAACGCACGGGGGGAGGTATTCAAAGGGCCGGCGGAAACGGGCTGCATTCTCTCTACAACAAAATAACGCCAATAAAACTTTCAAGACAGAGTCCTGTAACAAGATTTGAATAATAAGTTCCACGTACGGCGCGCCCTACTTACTTGTTTCAAATCGATTGTCCGTCCTTCAAGCAATCAACTACCTCACCTAGTGTGACGCACGACCTGCTGTACGTACGTACTAGTATGACTGTATATAAAATTATGTAGTGCGTGATGGGTCAAATAAACCTCCAGGCGGACATTTTCATGTGTATAATTACTTTGAGTCCCCCGCCACCCAAATTATACTTTCTTCAGTCACCATCAGGACACGGTTTTGGCTTAACTTTCTTGTGTATAATTAATCGAGTCCCCCGCCGCCCACCATGCATTCAGCAGGACACAGTTTTCACTCGACTTTCCTTATCTTTTGCTCTGACGTACTCGCTCGCGTCCTCGCTCGTTGATACATCGATGTCCACGGGCATTCTGAAGGCCAGCTGATGACCGAATTGTATAAAACATGACACGCGGTATAATTTTCATGGACTTAAGAAAAGATAAGAAAACTTAAGAAAAGTTAAGCAAACTTAAGAAAACTTAAGCGAATACCTTGTTCAAGTGGGACCTGGTGGATAAGATGTGGGAGCGCACCCGCAGCCGCATACACTCTGGAAGTCGATCGCCAAAGGAGCGCGTGAACCGCGCCAACCAGTTGGCAGAGAGGATGCGCATTGCCCGCGAACCTCAAGATCGCAGGGAGGGCCACCAGCGCATAGCATTGTGGCACCTCCTCTCACACGACGGTCGCCAGCAAGTCCCCGAACCCTCTAACGCCAGCTCCCACGACCTCTACGCGGCGTGGAGAGAACTGTCGCCCGCCGAGCAGCAAGAGGCAATCGCCACTTCGAGCCCAGACTCTTCCCCAGGTAGCAGGCTGTGGGAAAAAGAGGGCGCACGAAGAGCAGCAGCGAGATCTTCGGCATCCCTCTGCACCCTGGACACTGAAGTGGGCACGATACCTGGGACAGCGGGAGATGTGGGCCTACCTGGCGCCTGGTGCAGTCTGCACGCAGTCCACCAGTACAAGATGAGGAAGCTGGGTCCCAGCCCCTTGGGAGCGTCCCCTCCATCATCCTCGCTGGCCGAGCCCACAACAGAGACTACATCTTCGCACCATGATAACGCGCCGGCCACCCCGGGAGGAAACCCCGAAGGTTCATCCGACTGCGCAGAGGTAGAAGAGACCTCCACGCCCAGCTCGCTTTGCTTCACCCAGCAGATGACCACCGTCAGAACGCATGAAGCAGATGAAGCGCCGCCCTGTCTCGACAGCCACCCCATCGCTGAAGACCCTGAGGTGATGGAAGAGGAGTCCTCAGTCAATTCGCTCTGCTTCACCCAGCAGATGGCAGCAGCTGGGACCCCTGAGGCGAGAACTGGTCACCAGAGCCCCCACCAACTCGCCCACAACTCCCCCACTAGCAGCCCTCAGCATGACGAGGACCCCCTTACCCATGGCAGTCTCACCAACAGTGTCGCTACCCATGCGAGCCCCACAACAAGCGGCACTACCCACGTGAGCCCCACAGTAAGCGGCGCTACTATGTAAGCCCTACCACCAGCGGCACTACCCATGTGAGCCCTACTACCAGTAACACACCCATGTGAGCCCTACCACCAGCGACACCACTCATGTCAGCCCCACCTCGAGCGAATGCACCTCAGCGGGCACCCTGCTGACGGCGAGTGCAGACAACCTCGTCAGTCATCCGACTGAAGATGTTGATTTGCTGGATAAGGAGTTCTACGCCGCGTGTAGGCAAACGTTGGAAGAATGCCGCGAGGCCTCGGACAACCTCCTCCCCAACCTCAAGTGCAAAAGCATACGCACAGATGGGGGAGTTCAGTGGAAGACCGACATTGAGGGCACCCTCGCAGCGGCACATGACGAAGAAGGACCGCTGCTGCTGGTGTTCTACGCAACCCTCAGAGGGCACACGGTCAAGGTGCTGATCGATTCAGGGGCCTCTGACAACTTCATCTCGGAGCAGAGCGCCAAGCGATGTGGCCTCACGACACGAGCCGGCTCCGAGATGCGAGTCACCTTGGCGGACGGATCTGTGAAGATCACTGGCGCCACCGCGTACGCCAAGTTTAACACGCACACCACCACGGGCACCTATACAGAGAACGCCCTTGTCCTCCAGATCCTACCACTGGGCATACAGGTGGATGTTATTATCCTTGGCGGAAGGTGGTTGCGCAGTCACTCTCCTGTCACTCTGGGCTATGAAGGGAATGGTTCCGTCTCCTTCCTCAGGAAGTCCCGCGGTGGTAAGATCGGAGATCGCGTCACCATCACAGGCTGTTCTCCTGGGAAAGCATCTGGAGACAGGTCTCCGAAGGGCACGGCCTGTGCGGGATTGGTGGATGAGGTGTTTCTGACCCCTGCCCAGCTGAAGAAGTACCTGGTGTACGCGGAGACGCAGAAGCTACGCGGCAATGACGACCCGGAGATACAACCCGCCTGGCTCATGATGGCCGAGAAGTCCCCCGATGATACTACTTCTGCCTTTGCGGCCACGGCTATCGACTCTGAGAACGCCGAACCCGCTGCGGATACTGAAGACGCAGAAGTGAGCCCTGAGTGGACCCTCAAGTTTCAGGACTTCTGGGGTGAGGAGTACAAGAAGGAGATGACGACTGCCCTACCGAACATTGATGGACTCAGACATGACCCCCAAGACGAAGCCAACATTAACCTGGACCCTGAGCTGAGCAAGAAGGGGCCGCCCTGCCAGCGCATCTACAAGAAGTCTGCAGAGGAACTCCGCCAACTTCGAGAACGCGTGGAGACCCTGATGTCCAAGGGCTACATCCGACCCTCTTCCAGCCCTTATGCAGCTCCCTGTCTGATGGTCCCCAAACCGGGGAACCCCAAGGAGCTGCGACTGGTGATCGACTACCGGCTCCTCAACCGCCAGACAGTTAAGGACAAGTATCCTCTCCCAGACATCCAGATGATGTTCGACGAGATGCAGGGTGCGAAGTTCTTCTCTTCGTTCGACGCGGTGGATGGCTTCTGGCAAGTACCGATGGCACCAGGAGATGTCGAGAAGACTGCCTTCACCACCCAGATGGGGTCATATGAGTGGTTGGTCATGCCGCAGGGGCTGCAGAATTCACCGTCTCAGTACCAGCGACGGATGCAGCGGGCCTTGGGCCATCTCCCATTTGTCCGGATCTTCATCGATGACGTGGTCGTCTTCAGCAACACCGCTGCAGAGCACTACGAACACGTCAAACAACTACTCCTGACGTGTAGGGAGAAGGGCGTCTTCCTCAAGAGGTCCAAGTGCCAACTGTTGAAGAAGTCCTTGTGGTTCCTTGGTCACTGTATCTCCGCGGATGGCTGCAGACCCCAACACGACAAGGTGGCTGCGGTGAGGGACTGGCCCGAACTGGAGACGGTTACCCACGTCAGGCAGTTCTTGGGCCTGGCGGGGTATTACCGCAGATTCATTCACTGCTTCTCCGAGATCGCTCAGCCCCTCACCCGGTTGACCAAGTCGGACGTACCCTGGGAGTGGGGTCCCATGCAGCAGTGGGCCTTCGAGGAGCTGAAGAAGGCCCTCACATCAGCGCCAGTGCTCGCCTTGCCCAACATTAAGGGTGCCGCAGACGGCACAGCACCTTTCGTGGTGCAGACGGATGCTAGCGGCATCGCTCTTGGGGGAGTACTGATGCAAGACAATGGAGATGGTCTTGGGCTGCGCGTGATAGCATACGAGAGCCGCCAGTTCTCAGCCGCCGAGCAGAATTACCACACCGGCGAGCGTGAGCTAGGTGCTCTACACCATTGTACCACCGTCACCTGGCGGCATTACCTCATCTTCACCAACTTCCGCATTCAGGGTGATCACCGCCCCCTTGAATGGCTGATGGAACCTGGCAGAGAGCTCAGCCGCAGACAGGCACGCTGGTACATGGATCTGGTGGAGGTGGGAGTCCCGAGGATGGAGTACATCAAGGGGGCGCTACTGCTGGTACCAGACGCCCTGTCCAGAAGACCTGACTTCAAAGACAAGGACGTTCGCGAGGGGTTGAAGGAGGCGGGAGTAATCGACCCCACCTCAGACCTGCCGAAAGACCCTCTGGCGACGCTGGAGTCTGAATGCTTCTCCAGCTCACCACCCGCAGCTCACCCTCACTGGGCCCAGACGGTTGACTGTTGGCTCTCATCAGTGGAAACCCTCTCCGTGGCAGAACAGGCCATGGACACGGGGGAGACCATCGCTCTCGTTAATCCGAAGCTCTATAAGGGAATGAAGGAGGACCACCTCGACTTCGACATGCCTGACTGGTCTGAAGCTGATAGCGCGAAGCCGACAGAGGCTCCACACGAACCCCCTGACCGAGCTCCATCTCGGATAAGGATAACGAGGAGTATGTCACGCGCTGGGAAAGCCTCTACGACCCCAGCGCCTCCACAGTTGGCGTCACCAAAGACGCGAACGCCTGCTTCACGAGCTGATGCATCGGAGGCGCCCACTGAGAAGGTACCAGCGAGCTCACCACCCCCACAGCAGGCACCCCAGCAACCAGCTCCATCTCCGGTCCTTCACACACAGAAACGACAGACCCCCCCAGAGGACTCGCAGAATTGGCGTGTCCGAGCTGAGTACTCCTCAAAGTACGCCGAGAAGTTTGGACCCTTCGATGTGGACGCCTGTTGTGACCTGGGTGGCGGCCGCAACAGACAGGCGGATAGATTCTGGACAGACTGCCTTTCAGAGAAATGGAGGGGCCTCCGGGTTTGGTGTAACCCTCCATATAACTCCAAGCACATCACTGTGGAGGCGATTCTGAACAAGTATATCGCAGAATGGAAGGCGGATCCAGAAAACACCTCAGCAGTCTTCGTCCTGCCGGATCACCAGTCCAAGCTCCCCGCGTGGCGCAAACTTTTCAGGAAGGCCAATATGCAGATCGTGGAGGTTGTTCCTACTCACGATGATAAGGGCGAGCCCAATCAGTTCTTCGAGAACCCAGATGGGAAGGCCTTCGACCTTCGTTGGCCTGTTCTGATAGTACACGCCCCTCCCGCCAAACCACAGCCGGCACGCGTGAGGCATCCGCGGACAGCCCCCGCTGTGATAAGGACAGGTGAGGCAGCAGCCTTCAGAGACACTACCTCCCAACAGTCGGACTCAAAGTTCCTGCGTGCGCTGAAAGCGGAGTACACTCGAGAGGGGACACTTCGTTCGCTGCGGGAGAAAGTGAAGGCGGCACCACACCAATGCCTACAGGACTTCAGGCTGGTGGGTGAAGTGGTTTGGAGGACCGCGGCAGGGAGATACCAGCTCGTGCTGGGGGAGGACTCTCCACTTCGAGAAGTAGTGATTCGTCATGCTCACGAGTCATTGTCCTCGGGTCACACTGGGCGAGACAAAACTCTGGAGAGAGTGCTGCGACGCTTCTACTGGCGTGGTGCCGCGGAAGATGTGGGCACCTGGGTTGCATCCTGCGCGGTGTGCCAATCAGTGAGGCCGCGGGGAACTTACCCGGATGGGTTGCTGAACCCTCACAGCATCCCGAACAGGCCATGGCAGGATGTCGCGGTGGACTTCGTCACCGGCCTGCCAGTATCAGAGAGAGGTAATGACGCTTTCGTGGCCTTCACTTGCAAGCTGACGAAGATGGTCCACGTTGTGCCAATGAACTTCGGCGACAGCTCCGCAGCTGTGGTGGCCAGGATCTACTTTGACTCGGTGTGGCGCTTACATGGCGCGCCTATGAAGATTGTCTCTGATCGTGACCCGCGGTTTCAGGATGCCTTCTGGCAGGAACTCATGAGACTGATGGGTGTAAAGGTGGCTCGTACCACGCCATACAACCCTCGGTCTGACGGTCAGGCGGAACACAGCAACAGAGTTATTGAGGACATGCTCAGGTCCTTTGTAGACGCCAATGTGGAGGACTGGGACCTGTTCACCACTAACGTGGAGTTCGCGATCAATGACTCCAGGAGTGAGTCTACTGGCTTCACGCCATTTGAGCTGGTGTTCGGGTTCTCGCCGCTGTCGCAGTTGGACCTTTTCCTGGAGGCCGCGCAGTCCACCGCTGGGCGACGGACAGGGGGAGTAGGCACCGCACACGAAGTGGCCGTGAAATTTTCGTCGCAACTGCGGGACGCTAGACAGCGGTTGGAGCTGGCTCAACAGCGACAACGCGAGCAGTTTGATCGTAGGCACGGACAGCGGGAGTATGCTGTTGGAGATCTGGTCTGGATAGAGGCGAAACACCTTACGGAGAAGGTGATGGATCGCTCCATCTGCAGGAAATTGACCAAGCGCTGGCATGGACCAGTCCCCGTGACCGAACGCTTCTTCAGCGATGTACAGATGACCATGCCAGAGGCTGACAGAGGAGCTCCAGTAGCCTACCGCCTACGCCTCCCTCCTCAATGGCGAATACACGACGTGTTTGCTCAACATCGCCTCAAACCGTACACCAGCGGTCAAGATGCTTTCGCCGCACGCGATCACCTAGCAGTACCTGAAGAGGTGGTAGTAGACGGTCAGAAGGAAGCACACGTTGAGCGTATTCTTGCACGTCGGGTGCGGTCTGTTCGAGGAAAAGAGGTGGAAGAGTGGAAGGTTCGCTGGACTGGCTACTCCAAAGCTCACGACTAATGGAGGACGCGTGACAAACTCGAACGCAGAGGTCCACTTCAACAGCTTCGTGAGTTCGAGCAAGCGAGACTGCACATGGAGGCACAAGTTCGCGACGAAGCCACTCGGCGACGCGAGCAACGTGGCCGTCACTCCGCTCAAGCCGGAATGACACTGGCCCACCTCATCACCAATCCCTGCGATGAACTGGACCAGCTCGAACAGATGGAATATGATACCCCTCTGCCGTGGGAACGTCAAGAGCGCGTGGAAGATGGGTCGTTGGCACTGGTGACAGAGCTGCTGGCGATACAGACGAAAGCAACTCGCACGCCCAGGATTCTCGTGCTTTTCAGCGGTACTGGTTCAGTAGAGAGAGAATTCCTAAATTGCTTTCCCTCCGCTTCAGTGGTGACCCTCGACTCCGGACATATCTGGCAACCCACTCATGTGTGTGACATCCTACAATGGGACTACAAACAATACCCGCCTGGATTCTTCGATGTCGTTTGGGCAAGTCCCCCCTGTAGGCAGTACAGTCAAGCGCGCACCACTGGTGGACCCCCTGATCTTCCCCAGGCTGACAAAATCGTACGACGAGCATTGCAGATCATTGACTACTTGGAGCCGAAACATTGGTTCATGGAAAACCCCAGAGGTCGCTTTCCTAACGCGCTACGGCTTCGCCCTATGATGCGCCAACTCCCCCCTCCGCTGGTGTGTACCTACTGCATGTACGGTACGCAATACATGAAGCCCACTTGCATATGGACGAACTCGGCGCCACCCACGCCCCTGCTACGCTGTACTGCTTCAACACCGTGTGCGTGCAGATGAGCGACCGGTGCTCATCCAGAAACCGCTCAACTTGGACCTCACCCGCAACAGACTGGAGCGGGCCAATCCGCGAGCGTATATCCCGTGCCAGCACTTCTGCTGCGACAACTTTTCCGACATTTACGCCTCCGCAAGACTGAAGACCCGCTTTAGATTCCAAGTGGCACCCTTCTTCGTGAAAGTGGTGCCCTGGTAGCGGCAGGCAACCTGTGCTCAAAGAGGGACCAGAGAACCTAAGAACTGGAAACAGAAAGGAACCAGAGAACCTAAGAACTGGAACTTAGATGGGTACCTTAGCGGAGTGATCCCAGGAGGTAGACCACTCCTAAGGGGGGGAGAGTTGTGCCCGGAGGCACAGCGTGAGCCGATATGCCTATGCGTCCGTATGTGTGTCATCGGGGGTAATCTGGGATTGGCACGATGACAGTGAAATTGGGCTTGAAATCACGATGAGAATGAATACCAGATGTCCGGGGTATGACAGTATGACAGTATGACAGTATGACAGTATGACAGTATGACTAATATTTTTATTATCCCGGACGGCCCAAATCGGCCCCCGGCTACCAAATAATTTACGGTGTCTCCTACCCCTAAAACTCAACGTCCAAATCAACAAACAAGGCTTGTAGACTAGGCTAACTGCAAATCACAACAGGACATCCGCTACTATCTCCACGGATGAGTAATAACTATAGCTAGCAACTAATAATCTCCGCGCACTATACATGACCGACCATCTCCTTCTCCTCCGCACAACCGTACCTGCCAACCACACCCCCCACACCCCCCCCCTTCGCCGACCGATGTCCAGCGTTAACTAATTTTGTGATACTCGAGCCCAATCAGAGTAGTCGCGACCCTCTGTGGGACCAGCTCAGGGTGGGGGTGGGGATTTGATGTCACCGGGGAGAGGGAGGGTCCTACGCGCCTGTTGTTGGTTTATATGTCAAGACCCGAGTCGACAACGCTATTCATTCGGCTAATTTCGGTTCAAAAATGCAACATAATGATAACAGAATGTGCTATTATAGTAGGCAAATTGGTTATAGACGGGCAGACAAAGTTTCATATTTTTAGCACCAAGGTATATTAGTTTGTTCATAACTATGCCCCACAAGGTAATGCTACGGTCACTGTAACTCCGTAAAATATCATAACGCGACGGCCGCTCTACGTGACGAAACGTCCCATTTCCTTTACACTTTTGCCATAAACCTTGTGTACCCGCTGTGCTAGTGTGCATTCGCGTTTGACCATTATATCCGTGTATGAACACCAAAGTTCAAAATAGAAATCTCGAACCCAGGTTTGCAATCGGGAACATAATTGTCCTGCAACTTTATATGTGTAGTGGTGAATCAACCATTCCTTTAACGATAACGGAATCCTTCCATGCAAGAAATCCCCACGGTGCCTAGGTGAGAACCACGCCGCCAGCAAGGTTGTGTCAAGTCTCGTGCCGCCCGGGGGGAGTGAAGCATTTAACTTCTCAGTTAGCACCTCTAATCCTTTGGTACGCACGGATGCGATCGCTGGACACATACTCAATATATGATGCTCATTGGCGATAGCCTCGTCATTAGGATGTAAATGACAATGACATCTCGGATATAAATCAGGATAGTTTCGCATGTTTGTCACTTGAATATTCCTAGGTGTGGGGAGACTGCCTACCGATAACTTTGCCATAAAAATATCTTGTTTACATAGCCCCGCCCAACCTTTGCGCGACGCCTCATCCCACATGTCATCTCTTACCAGATACCGCAGATGACTTGTATCTTTCGTTTTGGCTAACGCCTCCCGGAGCATCGCATCGTCCAACATCGAATACACAAAACTGTGTGAAGCGTGTGTCCTAATGATAGGACCTCTATCTTGCGAAGTCTCGTGGTTCTCTTTTCTTAGATACAAACGAGGCAGATATATAAAAGGCTCTCTAAACAAGCACGGTGCATCTCTCGCCGTTCTTGCGATGGCATCAGCCTCCCGATTCAAGTTACTTGTCATATCGATATTCTTAGTGTGACCCTTGACATGTTTGATATGCGTGTAGGCCCCCAAAACCCGGCGTTTATCAATAATGCGCACGATGAGAAGATACATCGAATAATTCGGCAAAGTCTTCCACAAGCGCGGGTCTTCCGACACTCGCACTTTATCTATATATTTTATGGATCGCTTAGAGTCACTGTGGATCGTCAAATCATATTCTAGTTTCTGAATTAGTAATGCGTGTAATATGCCATACGCCTCGGCACGCTCAGGCGATTGTTCTCCCGGAATAGAGGAGCTCAAGGCCACACCTTCACCGATGACGGCACATCCAGCCTTGTTAGTAAGAGGGTTGAAACTACCATCGGTCGCTAGATCCAAACTTGTCGAGAAAAATACACCATCGTTTGTATCACGCAGGATGCCCGTGGCGGACAATGTGATAGGGCAGTTCCATGGTTTGTTTTTATACTCTCGACACAAATCCCACACAATGCATATAAGCCGGGCGCGTGATTCGACGTTAAGTTGGCGCGCAGCAATCGAGTTCCCTAAGTCGATATCCAACATGTCCTTAAAAGAGTTAAAAGAAATCTGAGAAGTCGGCGGTGCCTCTTGGGACATGCATCTGTCAAGTGGGCCTCCTTTTGCGCTCCCGAGGGGGAAAATACTCGCAATCGACCAATGCCCGCATTTTCCTATAAAGTCTCTGAGGTCTTGGGCACGAGAAAACGCCTTGATCGAAATCCCTAAGAAATCTCGCAACGTACATCCATGTCTGTCAGCGTGGTGTGGGTTATATTCGATAGTCAGTTTATTTTTAGCAAGCCCTATTCCAGCCTCTCTCAAATACGCCGGATATGTCTGGCATTTCTGAACTGACGGCATCTTATTCGTTTGGTTACCCGTCTCCCCATTTAGTAGATTCCAACCCGTTTCGGCCCTCAGCTCCTTTATCGTATCAATTGTGGTTATATAACAGTATTTACTCGGAGAATGCACCGCGTGCAGCAAATTATCTATCTTCGAGGTGTAATATGTCGCCATTACGTTATCGACGCCAAAACCCCGTCCCGAGGATTTGTTGAAAACTGCCCCCCTAGGGGTGCATAGCATGCATTTGAGTTTTTTGCTAACCAATTCCCAGACCGCCTGGCTTAACCCGTTCACCGTATTACACGAGGCATCCCCTTCTTCATTTCTCTTCCCTGCCGTCTTCATCGCCATCCAATTCCCTGCAAAAAAGTATCCGAGAATGCTATGAATGTCCGCGTTCATAATGCGTACCACCTCCGTCTGGCGGAAGGAACTTAATTCCATTCTCTCTATAGCTTTTGTAAATTTTCTCACCAACTTCATGTTATGATGTTTCCAAATTGCGGCGGCCCCCATGTTGGTATCGCCAATTACCATAAGGTATCCTAGATATTCGAACGGTATCGTATTCGGCCTGTGTGGAATCGCGCATGCATTGCCCATGTGGTCGGGTACACAGATATCCGGTGGGATTTCGCCGTTCGGGATGAACGTCGTATAGTGACACTTCGATGGCCCTAGGTTCAATCCCACAGCCTTCAAAAATACTGAGAAAAGGCCAATCATTTTCTTAAATTCGTTCGGGTCATCGCTCATAATAAGATTATCGTCCGCGAATGCGCAACCTGGGATATTCAAAATATTTCCGGTGTCGCCTTGCCGCCTCATCCCTTCAGGTATTTTGGCGTGTTTGACTTCCCACTTATAACCCATGTTATTGTGCTCAATAAACTTAAGGAAGATATCATATACAATATTAAAACGCAATGGCGAAAGAGCGCACCCTTGTTTGCAACCTTGCTCGACGGGGAAAAACTCGGTGTATCCCATAGGCGAGCGTACAGTACAATTAAAACCAGACCGCTGAAGATTGTGGATCATATGTCTAACCTTTTCGTCAAAGCCGATATGCGATAACGAGTTCAAGAAAGCATCGAAATTTACTGTGTCGAATGCCTTCCGTACGTCCGTGGACAATATGTAGAGAGGCTTGTTGTGTCTGTGCGCGTGCTTGATCACGTTCTGAAGTACATTTACTTGCGTCAAACAGCTAAAGTTTGGACGTCCGGCCGCCTGTATATCGGACATACCGTTCGAATTTGAAATAACCTTCATCATCCTATTGTTGATAATCTTAGTAACCAATTTGTATAAAATCGGCAATAGGGTGATGCCTCTGTAATTGTTGAGGTCTCTGTTGTCCCCCTTTTTAAATAGAGGAACTATCACCCCGTTCAAAAAAGCATCCGGGAAAACTCCGGTGGTAATAATTGCGTTTGTTAACCCAAGGATCAGGGTTTTGAGTTGTGCGCAATTCTCCTGGCATAATTGGCACATAATTGGGTCCAAGTCGGCGTCTTTTGGGACCTCGGGGCGGTCGGCGAGCTCAAAAATTAATTTCAATGTGGCCACTTCCACGTTATCTAATGGATTCCCGACAGTATGACACTATAGTAGTATGACAATACTGTGGGGCGGGTGTCATCGTGGCACTCAGTCAGACCCTCGAAGGATGGTCGGATTCGCATCGGGGTTGAAAAGACAATGAAATCGAATATCAGATATCAAGGTTATGACAGTATGACAGTATGACGCTATGACAGTATGACAGTATGACAGTACAGCAGTATGACAGTACTGTGGAACAGTCATCGTGTCAGTCTGTCGGCATAACATCTGAATCAAGAATGACGAACCGGAATTAGAAATGAGATCGGATCGGGAATTGAACGTTGAGCCGAAGTGTGACATCGGCTGTCGAGAGGTTGACCCTGCAACATGAGTGACGAGTGAATAAGTGGAGCACTTGAGAAGTGTTTAGCCTTCAGAACTCGGAACCGAATTATCGTTTGTACCTCAATCTGGCCCTGATCCAGTACGAGGTATATTATAAAAATCCGAATTGTGTACCTTTGCACGTTCAATCAAAAACATATCTCCGAGCATCTGTCGTAGTGCCCACGGGCACACTCATCAAGATCGACCCCCTTTCAGATTTTCCCAATATTTTCTCTCACGTACGGTATTTAAAAATTGAAGTATAGTTGAACAGTACACCTTATCCATCGCCACGCCATCGCCAGGAACCCTTCGCATGGAAGCAAGCACGGCTAGCGCTAGGGTTTATAGTTTTTAGGCGCTGTAATTCCAGTAATTCATGAGTAATTCATTGACGTGATTGGGACACCTCAAAACACCGTGCATTTAGGACGGCAGCCCGTGTCACAAAGGTACTTTCGACTTTTTGCCTGCTCAGAGGCATACTTTAACGCCCGGACACTAAGGATCTTCGGTTTGGTCGCGTCCCTCGGTCCTCGCGGGTATTTTTTCATCCATTCGAAGCCGGTTAAGATCCGACGTTGCACCTGCAAGCCACGGAGGAGATCATCACGGGCGAATAACGGGGAAATCGTAAGGGAATTCGTAAGTGCGCCTCCGCATGAATATGAGTCAGCTATCGTCGCCGCCACTTCTCGCCGCGAAGCAAACCGCCGCGCGACACGCGCTACTGAGGCGAGCGGCCCACAATTCTGTCCTTGTTTCTAGACTGGGTAGAAATATTAGCCGCTCAGCTACTCACCTGGAGACGAAGCTAAATCTCAGCTAAATTCCCATATTTTCCTTCGGGCTTTGAACTGCACGTGAAAGTTATGTCAGTCTGTGGCTAAGTCAAAATTTGTGCCCTCACATCCTGACTTCGCGTGATTTTGCCAACAGGCTTACACGTCCACGCAACGGTCGCAAGGCTTCACGACTCTCCTTGCGCACACAGGTAGCCCCATCTTTCTTCAAGATCCTTCGGCTCGGCTTGCGACGTTTTTGCGGCTACCCGGCTTGCTCGCTCGCTCGCTGCGCTTTGGGCTCCATACACATAGCATTTGCATCTGTAAACCCAATTGCGTTTGCACACACAGCAATTGCCTGGCGAATTGGCTTCGCCTGTTGATGGAGAAGGCAGTTGCAGAATCTTGACGCGGACTTGCCGCGCACGCGGCTTGGGCGAAGTTGTCTTCCCGTTTCAATCGTTCGTGAGTGAGTTAAGGGCGCACTGAGGAGGCTGAGTGCTGCGCGCGTTTGACAATCATCACGCCCTTCGAGATGTCAGACGCACTGTAACGTCCTTCACGAAAATAGCAGGAGTGTAGATAGAGTGTGTTACGCCGACGCCGGAGGAGCGGGTTGCGGGGCCGTGCAGAGTGACCTGGCTTTTTCTGTGCGCCAAGCCAATACCAGGTGAGCAGGAGGTATTTCGTCACGGAGTTTTTCCCCGCCGCAGCTTTGCACGCTGCAAATCTGTGACTGCGAAGTGCCTCCCACGTTTTCATGACCACATCTATCCGTCTAAGTGTCGTGAGGATCGACCCACTATTCGAGACCCGCAAGTGGGAACACGGGAAATTCCGCAGCACTGCGCCAGGTGTGATCAGCGGTTGTACACGTCAGCCACGGACAAGCTCGCTCGTTATCATAGGTCCTCAATAGACTCCCTCGGCACCGCGTGGACTGAACCTCGGCACAGCGGCACCACGGCACAGCGCAGACTGAACCGCCTTTTTCAGTTAGACGTGAGAAGGAGCAGGAGACCTGTAACGCTCGCGGCTGCCCTGAGAGGCCTCGCGAGCTGCTCACGGCGGAGTGCGCGCGGTGCGCAGTGTCGAGCTCCGCGGGGCCGCTGCTCTTCGGGCGAGCTCCTTTTATGACGACGCGCTCAAGGACAAGTCCGACTACACCTCCGCGGTAAACGCTATCCTACGCCCTGAGGAATATTAGGGTTCTTGCACAAGGATTCTGTTGCCCACGTGCCACCCGGGCCTCTGCTGCGGATTCGCTACCCTCGAAGCATGCGGGCCTTTTCTCCGAACAGCCTGTCCGCCGGCCGCGCAGAGTTTCCGTGCAGGGCGCTTGTCCATAGCGCTTGGGCCAAGTCGTGAGGACCCTTCAGTCCCGCGGCCCCTCCTCCGCCGCCCGCTCTGCGATTCGCCTAAAGGGAGGGCCGCGCCGGCTTTGCAGAAATTCAAAATCATGAAGCTGAATGGGGAGTTTATCACTCTGAAGCAGAAGGTGTCCGGTGCGTCTTGCTCGCATCCTTCAAGTACATAAGCTATTTCCGCCCACATCAACCAGTGAGCGCGGTATAAAGGCGTCTCACCATCCAGTGAGCGCGGTATATAAAGGTGTCTCACCATCCAGTGAGCGCGGTATAAAGGCGTCTCACCATCCCGTGAGCGCGGTATAAA